>PVKU01007430.1:0-25560 GCA_004027475.1 Anoura caudifer
GGGAAGAGAGTAAAGTGCAGAAAACTGTACTTGAACAACAATTAAAATAAAATAAAAAATTAAAAAAAAAACAACTATGGTACATTAAACAATGGAATACTACTCACCTGCTAAAAAGAAAGGAAAAAAGAAATTTTTACTCTTTGCAACAATATGGATGGATCTGGAGAACATTATGCTAAGTGAAATAAGCCAGTCAGAGAAAGACAAATACCATATGATCTCACTCATATGTGGAATCTAATGAACAAACTGAACTAACAAAACAGAGATGGATTCACAGGTATAAAGCAGGCTGACCATCCCAGGGGCAGGGCAGGGTTGGTTGGAGGGACTGAGCAAAAAAGAAAAAGAACCCATGGTTACAGACAGCAGTGGGGTGATTGCAGGGGTGGGGGTGGATGTGGGAGAAGGTACAGCAAGGAAGAACAATAATGGAAAAAATACCGTCAAACTATTACATTGTTTTTTTTTAAAGTCCGAACCTTCTTTCTTCAGATTTGTATAATCTGCATTCACTGAGCAGAACCCGATAGATCTCTGGAACCAGTTCGTTCCAGGGTTCTGGACTGTTCTTCCAGGCCCAGCAGACATCTGTGTTGAACAGTGCCAGGGGCAGGACATGCGGTGCTGCCCCGATACCTCTGGCTCCAATAAGTACATATTAGGGGGTCAAGCTTGGACCCTTCTTGGCCTGACCAAGCAAGTGCCTGGTGGAGCCTGTTTGCCGCAGAGGAGGGCTCAGGCACAGGAGCAGAGAAAACAAAAGAGCAACGAACAAGAGCAGGTAGTCCCTGCCCACGCAGGGTGGTATGAGTGTAAAAACCCCTACGGGGCCCCAGCCCCACTGAATGTGGGTCGCAGTGGGTAGTCATATCCTAGGCCTATGCTTTCCATGACAAAGGTCAATCCTTCCCCTTGAAACTGTCTTTTGTCTTTGTGCCTCTGCAAGGTCAGAGCAGCTTTCTTTCCAGACCTGTTGAAAGCACAGCCACTGGCACCAGAGCACAGGACAACACTGTTTTCTTGTTTCCCGCATACCTCCTCCATGTGCTGAATGCTAACCATCCTGTGCCTGTCGAGGTTCAAGAGGTACGGGTGCAATCCAACTTCAGTTAAAATGAGAGCACAGGTAAACACGGCTCACCTCTTCCCACAGCCACATCAAAATTACGACTAAGTTATAGAGCACCCATCACTCAGGATCATCAGAAACCGAGCTGCATGAAGTCTGACAACTTTAATATGGACTTAAGGAAGCCACATCCATCCAGACAGGTAGGAGGGAAAGAAATGCAGAATGGGCTGGGCTCACGTCCACAGGTGGTGGATGAAAATTCAAGAAGGACAACTCAGGAGCCAGGAGTCCCAGCCCCACACCAGGACCCCAGCCCAGGATTCCAGTCCCAGGAAGATAAGTCCCCATAACTTCTGGCTGCAAACACCCATGGGGATTGAGTTGGTAGGAGAAGCTCCTGGAGTCCCAGGCAGTTCTTCTTAAAGAACTCACACACAGACTTACTCAGACTCTCTCCCTCTGAGCTCCAGCACCAGGGTAACAGCTTGAAAGGCACCAGTGGCATAGAGGGAGGAACCGAAGTGTCTGGCATCAAGACAAGAGCTAGGGGACAGCTTTAACTCAGATAGAAGGTCAGGCAGAGGCCACTGTCCCTTTTCTGAACCCTCTTCCCCACTACAGCAACAGAGCCAGCAGGTGGGTGCCATACCTGAGACTCCATCAAACTGGCTAACACTGTTTGCCTGACCCTGGAGATCCCCTGAGGCTCCATCCCACCCAACTTACAGCTGTTAACAGTGGCTTTTCCACACAAATGGCTGGTCTTGGCTCATGCTTCAGAGCCTTTCAAACAAGCAACACCCAGCTTGATGAGTCACCAGCCCCCATACTTCTTGCTAAGTGTCCCAGGGCATGGCCAGACTAGATTCACAGCTTGGCTTTGCCTGGGAATCTCCAAGCCCAACACAAGTAGCACCCATCTCAAATTGCTTTATAGCTCAGGCAGGGTGGCCCCAGGCAAAACATAGGTGGGGGCTGACCTTGGGCCAGACCACCTGGGAAGCCCCCGGGCCAATGCACCCAGGTATAGCTGTGTACTGACACAGCTGGGACCACATGAGAGCACCACCACCCTGCCCTGTACAACAGATCAGCCATGGAGGGCGGAGGTTGGTGGTCAGTGGTCATTGCCAGTCCTTGCAGCTGACTGGCCTGGGTAAATCCCTCCCATTGACCTTACAACAATAACTAAGGCTCAACTATAAGAGGAGGATGTACTTAGCCCTCATGAAAGGGCTCACCTTCAGTACCCAGCTTTGGTGATAGGGGAGGCTATGCCACTGGTCCCTATAAGACACCTACTACATTTGCCATGCTACCAAGTCACGGAGTCACAGCAGCTCCACCTAATACATAGAAACAAACACAGAGAGGATGCCAAAAATGAGAGACAAAGAAACATGGCCCAAGTGAAAGAACAGATCAAAATTCCAGTAAAAGAACTAAAAATGGAGATAAGCAATCTATCAGGTGCAGAGTTCAAAACACTGGTTATAAGGATGCTCAAGGAACTTAGTGAGGACCTCAGCAGCATAAAGAAGATCCAGTTAGAAATGAAGGATACACTAACTGAAATAAAGAACAATTTACAAGGAAACAACAGTAGACTGGATGAAGCCAAGGACCACATCAATGATTTGGAACATAAGGAAGCAAAAAACAACCAACCAGAACAACAAGAAGAAAAAATATTCCAAAAAAATGAGGATAGTGTCAGCAACCTCTGGGACAACTTGAAGAGATCCAACATTCACTTCATAGGGGTGCCAGAAGGGAAAGAGAAAGAGCAAAAAAATGGTAATCTATTTGAAAAAATAATGAAAGAAAACTTCCCTAATTTGGAGAATGAAATAGACATGCAAGTCCAGGAAGCACAGAGAGTGCCAAACAAGATGGATGCGAAGAGGCCCGCTGCAGGGCACATCATAATTAAAATGCCAAAGATTAAAGATAAAAAGAAAATCTTAAAAGCAGCAAGAGAAAAGCACTTAGTTAGCTACAGGGCAGTTCCCACAAGACTGTCAGCGGATTTCTCAAAAGAAACTTTGCAGGCTAGAAGGGATTGGCAAGAAATATTCAAAGTTGTGGAAAGCAGGGACCTACAGCCAGGATTGTTCTACCCAGCAAAGATATCATTTAGAATCGAAAGGTAGGTAAAAACTTCCCAGACAAAAAAAAAAAAACAAAAAAAACTAAAGAGTTCTCATCACCAAGCCATTATTATATGAAATGTTAAATGGACTTATTCAAGAAAAAGAAGATCAAAACTATGAACAATAAATACATGTCTATCAACAATTGACTCTAAAAAACCAACTAAGCAAACAAGAAGAGCAGAGACGGAATCATGGATGTGGAGAGCCTTTGATAGTTGCCAGATAGGAGGGGGTGTAAGGGAAAGGATGCATTGGTGAGGGGATTAGGAAGTACAAGTAGGTAGTTGCAGAACAGCCACGGGGATGTGAAGTACAGTATGGGAAATGGAGTAACCAAAGGACTTGTGCGCATGACCCATGGACATGAACAATGGTGTGGGGACTGCCTGAAGGAGTGGGGGGCTGCAGGAGGGAGGCATAGGGGGTGTAATTGGGACAACTGCAATAGCATAATCAATAAAATATAATTTTTAAAAAATTTAAAAAGTAGGTATCTCTCCACTTTACTTTTATCCAACCTCAGAGATTTCCCCACTTTGCCTTCTCCTGCCTTCTTAATCTACCACCGGCAAACTTCATGTAACCCTGCTTTACTCTCCTCCCTAGATTCTAGTGTATAAAATAAGCTGCAAAACCATCGTTCCTTGGAGCATTTTCTCAATTCATTGAGGTTTTGCTTCCCAGGAACTGTCATCAGTTTGGCTCAAATAAACTCTTCAAAGACATTCTCTTCAAAGACAAACTCTTAGCTTGGACATTCTCTTGTGACTTAAGTGATTTACTCACCACCCTTACAACATTAGAGCACAGTTGACTCAAACAACGCGATGATTAGAGGCACAGACCTTCAGCAAAGTCAAAAATCTGTGTATAACTACAGTCCACCCTCCACATACACAGATTCCCAACTATGGAGTTGATGCATGAACAACTTGGGTTTAGTGTATGGAGGAACTGAACTGTGGTCAATTCAAAAACATCTGCATATAAGTGGACACCGTCAGTTTAAATCCATGTTGTTCAAAGGTCAGCTGGATTCTGGATTTAACTATATATTTATTTTTGCACCTCAATCATTTATTTACTGGGGGCTTCAACATGCCAGGCTGTGTGTGTTCTATGCGATGATCTCACTTCCAAGCCTGCTTCTTAACTCTGTGTTCTTCATGAAACTAAGGGGAAGTCACTGTCATCATCATCACCATCACCATCATCAGCATCATCATCATCGTCTCTTGCCTGCCATTAGACTGTGGTTTCCCACCTTTGGAGTCACATCCTCAATCTTCCATTATCCAGGACTCTTCCTCATCTTAGGTTTTACATAAAGGAACCTAACATCTTACTCTGCAAAAGCCCCCTAACCTTTTGCTGTCTCATGTCCGCACTCACAGTGCCTTCCCCTCCACCTCACAGAGGTATCCATGCCTCCAACCCTCCAATTATTTTAGTTCACTTTTTCCAACCTGGCTCCCCTTCCCTCCTCACCAGTGCCCCAGGTTTCTGACTCATCTCCCTGCTCTTGGGGTCTCCACCACTCAAATCATCCTGCACCCTGCCATCAGGGGCATGCTCCCAAAATTACCTCTGCTCATGCGGCTCCCCAAGTCTTAGCAAGGCATGACAATCCTAAACTATTTCCCCTTTTTAAAACTAGACGTGATCTTGGGCCTCAGGGCCTTTGGCTTGCCCCATGGTCTCCTGCCCAGGATGTTCTTTCTTCCACCTGCCTTCACGAAGGCTCGCTGCTCCTGGGTAGCCATCAAATTCCAGTCTGTCATCACCTCGTCACCTGGTGGAGGAGGCTGAGGAAGAACTCAGGAGAAACAAATAGTTAGTGAAGATTTTATGTTTCTGCAGTAGGATGATTAATGAAAGAAACCCTCTCTTACCGATCACTACATTGTCCAATACTGGTTTTGTGAGCCTAGTTTTCCAGGCATGACCATGACAGGTGCAGGGCGCTGCCTCTGGACAGGCACAGGTTCAATGGCATATTCCCAGAAGACAGGTAACCCCTGTTGCCTCTGCTGCACCCCCTCCTCCCTTTGCCCGGGGTCATATGCCTTCCATCACTTGCCATGTACTAGGGCAGCCCCTCTCATGAAATGCTTTGTGTATTGTATAATCATTGTACATGTTCCCCACTAGACCAGGAATTTTTGCCTGTCATTTATTTGTTTACCTAGAACATTTCCAGAAACCTAACAGTTTCATAAATATTGTCTAAAGAAGTCAGGAAGAAAGCCTCCTAACCCTTCTTATAACCACGGAGTCAGGTGTGCCTCCAAGTGAGAGAGGCCAGAGAAATCCAGGCTGCACAGCTGAAGCTCAAATGCATCTGTATTACTTTGCCTTTCAGAAGTTTCATGCCCTGGCTGGCATGGCTCAGTGGACTGAGTGCCAGCCTGTGAACCAAAGGGTCACCAGTTCGATTCCCTCTCGGGGCACATGCCTGGGTTGCAGGCCAGGTCCCCAGTGAGGATGTACAAAAGGCAACCACACATTGATGTTTCTCTCCCTCTCTTTCTCCCTCCCTTCCCCTCTCTCTAAAAATAAATAAATAAAATCTTTAAAAATAATAATAATAATAAGTACATCAGAAATCAATTAAATTGAAAACAGGACGTGAATAGATGAGAAAAATAACCGTAAAACCAAAGCTGGCTCTTTATAAGATCAACAAAATTGACAAGGCTGTGGCTGGACTAAGAGAAAAGAGAGCGAGGACACAAATTACTAATTCCAAAAAAGAAAAAGGGCACATCAGCACAGGGCCCATGGACATTAAAAGGATAATAAAGGAGTATATGAACAACTCTAGGCCAACAAATTTCACAACCTAAATGAAAAAAAAATATTCAACCGACAGACACAATCTGGTGAAACTAACGCAAGAAGAAATAGATAATTTGAATAGGTCTATAACTATTAAAGAAATTGAATCAGTAATTAATAATCTTTTACAACAAACCAACAGGCCTAGATGTGTTCATTGGTGAATTTTGCCAAATTTTTGAAGAAGGAATTGTGCCAATTCCTATCTCCTTCATAAGATAGAATCAGAGGAAATACCGTCCAGCTTATTCTAGGACACGAGAGGTGTGCTAACATCAAACCCAAAGATGCTGCAAGAAATCTGCAGACCAAAATTTCTTGTGAATGTAGATGTAAAAATCCTCAATATATTAGCAGATTGAATCCAATATTGTATAAAAAGAATGTATACCATAGCCAAGTGGAATTTATCCCAAGTATGTGAGGCTGATTCAACATTTCAAAATCAGTCAATGCAACCTGTCGCATCAGCGGGCTAAAGACGATGAAGCGAATGATCTTACTAATACTTATGAGAAAAGCATCCGACACAAATGAACATCTGCTCACGAGAAAAAGTCTCTGTAAACCAGGAACAGAACAAACTGCCTCAACTTGATAAAGGACATTGACAAAAATCTTGAATGGTGAGAAATTGGAAACTTTCCCACGAAGATCAGGGACAGGGCAATTCTTTCTGCAAGGTGTCCCTGTAGTCCGCTCACACCCCCTAACTGGTCAAGATGGAGCTGCCTCATGCATGCAAATCGTCTCAAAGTCTGCTTCCTGAGGAACTCACCCTGCTGTATAATAAGGTATAAGAACGGCATTCTCCTTGTGACAGGAATTGGTTCAGAACTGGGCACACGACTCAGTTTGGGTTAATGTAAAGGGACTTGTTCTGGGAAATTTTCTGGGCACCAGAGGGAAGCACCAGGAAAGATTATCTCTCTTTCAAACTAAACCTGAAGAAGGGCTCCTATGGTTCCAATTGCTGCTGACAAGCATATTTTGACCCCAAGAGCAACCAGCCCTAAAACGGAGTGTATGCTGCAGTTAGCAGGATGGTGAGGTGGAAGGAACCGGAGTCCCTGAAGACGTCATCAGCTCACAAGATCAATGCTCCCTGAAGGCCACACCATTTTTAGGTTCCTTATAATATGAGCCAATAAATGTAATTATTTAAAGCAGTCTGAAGGCGTATTTGTTTGTGCCTGCTATTTGCAGCCAAAACATCTAACTGGTAAAGATGTGTAGCTTACTGATTTCCTTCCTTCACTGCTCCTGGAGAAGATCTTCATAAACATTGAAAAGAGCTTGAAAAATTCACAGCCTAAATAATTGGTCAAAATATTAAACTGTGACTAAATGTAGGCGGTTGACAATTTTCCTTCCTTCCTTTCCTTTCTTCCTTTCTTCCTTCCTCCCTTCCTTCCTTCCTTTCTATAGGGAACTGAAGATACTTTTAAAAATAAAACCACAGAAATATTTGCAACTTGTTTGAGAGAAAATACCTTAAATTCTATTTTGAAGATCAAAGTGCAATCTAGGACACGATCTGAAATTTGGTATATAATTAGAACTTCTGAAAACTCCCTCTGTAATAGACAGGTGGAGACAGACACCTGGTAATTGCAAAGGATATTTATATGTCTGTGGAGGAGGAAGAGAAAGACTTTTGCAAAATCACTTCAGAAGGAAAATGCCTGTGAAAAACAAATAGTTTCAAAAGTGATTCGGTTTGCAATTCAAAAACAACTGGTCCGTTTGTGACAGCAACCCAAGAAAGTTTCCTATCCCCAGATACATAGTATCTTGACTCAAACTCCAAAGGTCAAAAAACTATGATTTTGGCAGACCAGAATGGAAAGAATTTTGAAGAAGCAAAGTGCTCTGTCCTTTCATAGAGAATGCCATCTTTGTCATGTTTGAAGATTCAAGGATAGGGGAGAAGAACACTCCTGTCATCTTAACTATTATGGGAGTCCCTCACATCTGCTAAATTAGTGGTGTTCTCTTCTTCCCCAGCCATTTCAAACTATTTTCCCAGGCATCAAAATACAAAACCAAGTGACTCCATCTGTGTGTACAACAGGCAAAACACAGGGCTGGATTTAGGAGATGAACTTAGACCTCAGGTCTGCCCACCAGCGAGCCGGGTGGCGTTGGGCAAATCACTTTGTCTCTGACCTCCTCATCTGCAGAGTGATCCCTTCCGTGTCCATGATTACAGATCCCTGGGGAATAAGAGGAGCTGCGTAAACGCTGGAGAGGCCTGTGGCAGTGATAACCCAGTTTTCTGTCCCCTCCACTCCCAACATTCCACAACTCAAAGTCCTAGTCCTATTTACAGCCTTGGGTGTGTTAGTCTTTTATGGGCCAGCAGGAGGGGAAGAAGATTTCTTCACATGTACTCAAGCCAGAAACAACAAATCCTCTCTCAAATCTTCATTCAACCCCCTCTTTACTTTCGGTGCCTTGAGAGTGAACCCACACCATCACTGCAGATGAAAAATAAAAAACCCTTTTCTGCCTCACATTTTGGAACTGATCCAGAGGTCACGGTGTAGCAAGTAGGGCTGATTCTGTAGTAAACATAGGTTTAGCTGGTGGTAAATAGGAATCGAGAGAACCAGGAGTCCTTTGGAAGCACATGTGTGCAAAAATTTGCCCTTAGTTCGTTAAGAGGAAACCCGGAGCATCTAGCAAGGTCCTCAGGCTACAGCACCGAAGCCAACCCCACGGCCCACAGCCCAGGGCTGGAAGGGCCGGCGCAGAAACTCAGCACAACACGGAAGCGGTGACAGCAACGCACAGAGTGCTCTGCAGGACATGTGGCCTGGGCGTGTCACAGAGTCGGTAAGAAAGCACGGACGGAGACAGGAAGGCTGCTCTCAAGTCTGGGAAAGAAACAGCAGGCAGATGCAGCGCACTAACCTGGACTCTGACAACGTACCGGACACAACGCGGGAACTTTATGACTGATTAGGTGTTGCATAGCGTTGAATTTTGTTTCCTTAGGTATGGAAATAGGGTTACTGAATAGAAAAGTAATACCGATGGCTTTGTGCATCACTCCGAATCATGTAGAAGTGGAGCATCACAAGACGGGCGTGCTACTTCAGATGGCTTATAAAAGTGCGTGTGGGTGTGGGTGTGGATGCTGATAGGTGGTGAATCTAAGAGGGCGGGATATGGGTGTTAATTTTTCTGATCTTTCAACCTTCCAGGGATTTGAATTTTTTTAATTTAAGAAAGGGACACAACCCAGCCGGATATGATCAGAGAGTACATGGGGTTCAGGCTGTTGGGATGTTTCCCTTTTCCAGGACCCACTTGGCTTCCCGGACTCATAACGAAAATCATTACTGACCCTTGTCACAAGCAACCACATAACGTACAATGGCTCAGAAAGGTACGGGGCGGCGGGGGGGGGGGGGTCTTTTATTCCCCGTTTTACAAAGGAGAAAACAGACGCGCGTGAAGTTGGCTAAGAAGCCACTGCGGCAGCCATGCTGACCCTCCACCCAGACCCTCAGCTCCTGTTTCCTCTGCTCCCAACGGTCCACCTGCAACCTTCTCCAGAGGACAAGCTCCGGCCACCAGGGCCACTGCCCCTGGATGCCACACTCTGCAGAGGTTATGTCCCTCCGGAGCCAGCAGCAGTGGCCTCATCCATTTCAGGAGACTGGAGATTCCCCCCCTTTCGGTTTTACCCACAGATAAATCCCCCCTTCGTTGCTGTCGTGGTACATGCCAAGTTCAGCTGCTTGTCCCCAACATCAAACCGCCTCCCTGCCCAGCACCCCGACACCCCCCGCACAGGCTTGCCGTTTCATCCCGCGTCCTCTTGGTTGCCACGGCTGAGCAGCGCCCCGGCATGAAGTCCCACGGTGACAGGCTGCGCTTATATCGAGTTGAATCCTGCAGCAGCCAGACATCTAAACCAAGAACAGGTAAACAGAGGCCTTGAGCTAGAACCTGGCTCTTTACTTGTTTAGCTCCTATGTATTTCACGTGACACTCAAGTCATGCCCTTTGTGGGAGAATTTGCAAGGTTTACTAGTTTTTAAATATCATTTGCATGGAAAGGGCCCTGGAAGTCATTCAAGTCTGCTTCAGGGATAAGAAGCTCCCGGTATCAGCCCGGTAGCTGGGTCCATATTGAGACCATCTAAATCGCCACAGACGAGGAGGAAAGTACGGGATCATCGGTGCCTGAACTTTGTGGAGTCTGTTCTCACGGTTCAGGGATTTCTCGGGCTTCCTTCGCAGATCTTGGCTGAATTTCAGAACTAAGATCGACTGAATGCCCATGCACTCCGTGAGTTAGGCGCTTGTGTTTGGAGAAGGTGATAACCAAAATCATGTAATTACTGACTGGTACAGACTAGGTGACACTAACTAAACAGAGTGAGTACAAGGAGAGACACATCGCAGTGGAATCCCAGAGACTAGGTGTGAACCCTGGACTGGGGGAGGTCTGGGGGATCCCTTGGCAGCAGAGGACCACTCAGGTGGGGTTTGAGGCAACGGTTACCTGTCGTCAGGTTCAGAGTGTATTTCCATGTTTGACAGTCATCACCGCCGTACCTCCGTGGACTACCTGACCATCAGTTGCAGGAGTAATAGAAAAAAAAATTACGTTGAACCATGTGAAGGAGAGGGAGAATGAATGAATGAATGAATGAATGCAAATAGAGTATAAAAGACAGAACCGACACACAGAGACATTTAGTCTGCCTTTCTCTCTCTCTCTTTCTCTCTCTCTCTTTCTTCCCCCACCCCTCTCTCTCTCACATGCACACACACACAATCAGAAAATCAAGCAAAACACATCCAGGCAACAAGAAATTGCAGTCAAACTCTTTTTGTACTCAGCTTTAAAACTTTAGTCCCCGTCAGGTTATGTTTTAAGGACTAAATGAAAAGGCTGTTTTGGTGCTTTTTGCTGCTGAGGTTCCTGGCATTGACCTCAGGAAAATGTGAAACATTATTTATTCACCAAACAAGGAGGAAACTGGTTATAGCTGGGAGGAGAGCACTAAAGACAAACAATGATATTATTCAGCAGAATTCACAAGGGGAGAAAGCAACACCGGGCACGAAAGGCAAGGTAACACTCAGAGGTCCAAGAGAGCACAGCTTTCCCTTCCAGGTTACTTAGAAAGTTTTCCGAATTCTTGAGCCCGAAAATCGTCCTTGGTTGACAGAGTCTATGCTGACAGACACCCTTTAGTCAGCAGCTGCCATGAAAAAAACAGCACTGAGGGACCAAGAGGAAAAAAATATTAACTTTGGCAAATTAAATCAAGCTCCCCAATATAAACTAATAAAGAGTTGTAGTTTGTTGCTCCCTCATAGGCGATTTAAAGTTCACATGCATTAGGACGTTAAGTTTACCAAACACAGAATGACCTTTCTGGACTTGAGGTGGAAATTGCTGCAAATTGCGGGTGGGGCTTCGCAGCCCCCCCCCCCCGGGCCACACCGAACGCAGACCCACCCGTGGCGGTGCCTCTCTTCTGTGACGTCCTGCCACCCAGCCGTTTGCTGGGATCCGAGGTTTATCTCTAACAGAATCTATCACCAGAACGGATTTTCCTGATTTGATTATGATGCTAGTACGGTAAGAAAAAGAAAACAACCGTTATTAAAGATGTTTGTTTTCCTGAGGACCTCAGAGGCAGGAATAACGTCCAGCATGGGTATCAAAATGGGTGGTTTGGGTGACCATGTTATCAGAGATTATCCTGAACACAGGTAACTGGGCCAGTAACGGCGTGCGCCCGTGGAGAACCTGGGCAAGAGTAGGGAAAACAGCCGTGAACTTACAGTGAAAAGTGGGAGTGCTTGACCTCCTAGCCTTCTCTTCCTTTCAGCAAAGGGAGACTTGTGCACGAGGAAGCAAATCAGTTGTCAGAGTAAACTAAAGGGTTGGAAGAAGAAAGGGTGAGGTGAGGAGAGGCTCGCCCTTGACTCCCACGTCTGGGATACAGAGGCTGTGCCCACACCCACACAGAGAGGCAAAAGCTGACGCCCCGCGTGCGGGGAGACCCTGCACAGCCCTGGGATGGTGAGACGGTTGGACTGGAATCTGCCGCGACCCCGACGTTTGCGTCGGGGAGGCTGTCACGGCCGAACACAGCTGCTCTGACTCGACACCAGGTCCCAGTCTCAATAGGAAGACATGCAGCTGACGCACAGTCATTTCCGATATTTTAATCGAATACATTTAAGTACTCACAACTTTCAACTTGCGTAGATAAGAGGGAGCCGTAGACTGAGTCACACAACTAACTTGGACTTTAGAGAGGATGTTTCTTACAAGTTCAAGAGAATTCACATAGGCTTGGAAGTTTGTTTAGACACTCAAATTGCCATGAAAATTATTAATACTTATAAGTAATATTTATTCTGTAGATATTGAGGAAAAACTCTGAACATAATAGAAATCTGTTCCAGAAATTCAGTATTTCACTTTGGACGGCAAAGAACTTTTTTTAAATTACAAATCCAGAAGAACTAGTCCAGGGCTCAATAGCATCGGTTTTTTTTTTCTTGAGGAAAATTCAGTATCTTCGCTGTTAACTTCTCATTGTTTTTTCAAGTCTTGCCAACCCTGGAAGGTCATTTCCCCTGACTGTTTGAGACAATGGTAATTTCTCCTTGCCTCAATTTCTTTTTTTAAATATATTTTATTGATTATGCTATTACAGTTGTCCCATTTCTCCCCCATCATTCCCCTCCACCCTGCACACCCCCTCCCACCCACATTCCCCCCTTTAGTTCATGTCCATGTGTCATAAGTTCTTTAGCTTCTACATTCCCCACACTATTCTTGCCCTCCCCCTATTTTCTACCCACTGTCTATGCTACTTATTCTCTGTACCTTTTCCCCCTCTCTCCTCCTCCCACTCCCCTGTTGCTAAGCCTCCATGTGATCTCCATTTCTGTGATTCTGTTCCTGTTCTAGATGTTTGCTTAGTTTGCTTTTGTTTTAGGTGTGGTTGTTAATATCTGTGAGTTTGCTGTCTTTTTATTGTCCTATTTTTTATCTTCTTTTTCTTAGGTAAGTCCCTTTAACATTTCATATAATAAGGGCTTGGTGATGATGAACTCCTTTAACTTGACCTTATCTGAGAAGCAGTTTATCTTCCCTTCCGTTCTAAATGACAGCTTTGCTGGATGGAGCAATCTTGGATGTGGGTCCTTGCCTTTCATGACTTGGAATACTTCTTTCCAGCCCCTTCTTGCCTGTAAGGTCTCTTTTGAGAAATCAGTTGACAGTCTGATGGGATCTCCTTTGTAGGTGACTCTGCCTTTATCCCTTGCTGCTTCTAGAATTCTCTCCTTCATTTTAATCTTGGCTAATGGAATTATGATGTGCCTTGGTGTGTTCCTCCTTGGGTCCAACCTCTTTGGGACTCTCTGAGCTTCCTGGATTTCCTGGAAGTCTATTTCCTTTGCCAGATTGGGGAAGTTCTTTATTATTTGTTCAAATAAGTTTTCCACTTGTTGCTCTTCCTCTTCCCCTTCTGGCACCCCTATAATTCGGATGTTGGGACATTTAAATATGTCCTGGAGGTTCCTAAGCCTCTTCTCCTTTTTTTGAATTCTTGTTTCTTCATTCTTTTCTGATTGGATGTTTCTTTCTTCCTTCTGGTCCACTCCATTGATTTGAGTCCCAGTTTTCCTCCCATCACTATTAGTCCCTGTGTGTTTTCCTTCATTTCACTTATTGTAGCCTTCATTTTTTCATCTAATTTGTGAGCAAAATCAACCAATTCTGTGAGCATCCTGATCAGTAGGGCTTTGAACTGTGCATCTGATAGGTTGGTTATCTCTTCATTGCTTAGATGAATTGGCTCTGGGGCTTTGATCTGTTCTCCTGTTTGAGCCATTTTTGTTTTGTTTTGTTTTGTCTGGTTGCAGCTGAGGGGTGGAGCCTTAGGTGTTCCCCAGGGCGGGGCAACCCAGTTGCTGGGTTGTGACGCTGTATGTGTGTGTGTGGGGGGGGGGGGGGGTTGGAGAGGGAACAATGGCGCTTGCTCCTCTCTCTCTCTCGGATTCCAGTCCCCTCCACCACTTTCCCCAAGCAAATTGAGCCCTTCTGGCGCTGACTTCCGTGTGGTGGGCATATGTACATTCTAGGAACCTGTGGGTCTCTCCAGCGAACTCTCCTGTGAGGCTGGGAGTCTCTCCCAGCACCTCAACCTCCACAGGTGTTTTCAATCAGTGTTTTAAGGTTTTATTTCCTGGCGCTGGGGCCCTGGGTTGCGAGGTCTGTCCTGCTCTCCATTCTCACCTGGATTGTCTGTGCGGGAATGTGGGACCGCCTGGTCAGCCAGCTGCCCTGCGCAGACCACCACCCGGTGCCCAGGGTCCGCTATCCGACGCCTGAACACCTTGGATCCAACTGCTGCCTGCGGGCTGGTTCTGACAACCTCCACTTTGTCCTGCCATGACTCCGCCCCTCTTACCGGTCTGGATGAATGAATGGTTGTCGGACTTCCGTACAGTTCAATTTTCTATCAGTTCTGATTGTTTTCTTGTTTCTAAATCATTGTTGTCCATAATTTTGGTTGTGCCAGGAGGCACAGTGTGTCCACCTATGCCTCCATCTTCTGAATTTCTTGTATTTATACTTGTACTTATATTTATAGCAAAGTATTCCCAGGGTGAGATCATCTTGAGGTTTGTGTATGCTTGTTTCTCTAGCGAGTGGGTAAGTTCATCAAGGACAAATACATGTTGTGTTCGTTCTTGTGTTCCCCGCAGCTCCCAGCATGGTGCCTGGTGTGTAAAGATATCTACGAGACCATGGACTGATTAATGTGCGTGGGGCTGCCAGCCATAGGCCACGGAGAAATAAAAGGGAGAGAGCTGGAAGACAAGAAAAGGAGAGAGGGGAGAGAAGGACAAAAGCTGCACGTGGAGCAGCCTGATGTGGTATATGGAATGCTGTCTCGGGGTCCAGTTAGTGCCATTAATGGGCAGAAGGCCTAATCCAGTCCAAGGCAATCCCCTCAATCCAGAGAGATGTGACTATAAAACAACCCGAGAAGTGCCTGTTACGGAAAATGATTCGGAAAATAATGACTCCGGCGCGATTCAGGGTGACGGAGTGAGGCTTTATTACACGCGCGGACCCAGAGGAGGCAGTCTCCAAATTCTGGGCCCTGAACCTTGGCTGAGCAGGACTTTTATTGCTCTCCGGACGCCCTATCCTACGTGGCAGAAGTAGGAGGTACAGAAGCTGATGCGAAAATAACTCTAGGGTTGAGGTGTCCTTGAGGAGTCCTTATCGGAAGCTGGGTGTTCAGAAGCCAAAAACAGGAGTTAGCTGCTACGTGCCTACTTAATCAATAATAAGTTAAAGGAGTTAAGCCTAGTCAAAATCTGCCCTCGGAACTTTTCAGATGTCTGCTGAGACAAGGCATTGCTGATTTCTCAAGGGCCTAGCAATCGAGTCATTTCCTGCCAGGTTTCATCGACATGAAGGCTCATTCTCATCCCGGGTATTGACTAGGCCAAGAATCAGCAGCTTTTCTGAGATGCGCAGGATGCACATCTTTGCCGAAGTGCTCCCAATACCCTATACGGCTAAGCTGCCTGACTGGGTAACGGGACAGGCCCTGCCCGACTGGGCTGCCACGGCCCATCTAGTTCTTCCTGCTTAGTCCGAAGCTCTCCCTTGCCGGAGATAAACCCGGAGTTATTGGTTCTGCAAAAGTAAAATGCAACATCCGGGGAAATCTAGAGTACTTGTCATATTTTTAGACATAAGACAATTCCCTCGAGGAAGGTTCTTACGGTCTGGCGTGACAAAGATATAATAAATTCTGATGAATTACATCTGAAAAGTCCTAATTGCTGGGATGCCTCGTGCCCTTGGCTGGACGTGGGCCCAATCCTATCCCTTCAAGATCTCCAGTGGTTACCAGCTTGGGGTCTGTGCTTGCCCTCTGCTTCTTACGGTTTCCTGGGGTTGCTAGGCTGCAAAAAGGGAAAAAACTGTGTTGCTTGTTTTTCTCACTTGACGTCCAACATGAGGTCTGGCACCACTGTCTGCTGGCTTGAGCTCAAGCCTGAGCTTCACAGAAAAACAGGCAGACAAATACATTGTTGCTACATTTGGCTTTGCAGCCCACTGGGTTTGTAACCAGGTCCCTCAGATCTTCGGAGCCAAAATCCTTGGGTCTTAATCAGTTCCTAAGCAGTAGGAGGGAGGATGAGGAAGGAACGGGACGGGAAAGAAAGGATGACGTCAGACTGTGGTCAGGAGCCAGGCCCAGCTGTGATTATAGCCTCGGAAAAGTGGTGGCAATTCTACACTTTATTCAGTGTCTTATAAAACTTATTTTTTGCTAGATTTTAATAAAAGGTTCAATTCTTTTTTTAAAATGGAAAGATTAATAAGCCACATATGATTTGAAGGACATTTGTGACTAAATTAAATGTTATGATTTAAAGCATGAAATTCTCTAGAATTTTAATGTATGCATGGAAGACCAGTGGATGTCATCAAAGTTCAGGTTCTGGTTCAGTTCTAAGGCGAAGCCTGAGATTCTGCATTTCTGAGGTTCCTTCTGGCCAGGTCTGTGCTGCTGACCTTGGGAGCACACTTTTAATCAAGGCTCTAGCCTACCTTGGTTAGGAAAAGTGTGGACTTGAAGGCTAGGATATCACAAACCCCTTATTCTTGAGGGGATAAGGGATTGAAAGAAGAATCAGAAAGCCATGTGACTCTTTTTAAAGACAGATATTGTGATCAAAATTGAACAATGGACATGGAGAGTAAAAAGAAAATAAAGTAGGGAATTTCTGTTTCTCTGCTGGACAGATCGTAGTACCACTTTTTGCTAAAAATAAATAAATAAATAAATAAATAAATCTTGAGAAGCTTCCAAAATAGTAGGGAAAAGCCTCCCGAATGTGCTTCTCTATAAAAATAAAAAGAGAATCAGCAAAAATTGTCAAAATCAACTTCAAAATTCTGGCAATTAATCAAAGGCTGGCAACACTTGATTTTTTTCCAGTTCCCTCAAGAAAAATGGCTGAGTCTCTCTAAGAAAAGAAAGCATTTTGAAATTTAATTTGCCTCATGGTAGTCTTATATTCATAGCCGCTGTTAATACCAGTGACCAAAGAAGTCCCTGGGGTAGTGATACAGGTTTTGCCTTCCCCAAACATGTCTATTCCTGAGGAATTGTCATTCGATGACCTGTCTAGCAGCTCCCTGGAGACCTCCACTCACAAGGCTTGTTTTTATTTGACCTGACTCACCACTTGCCCAGTATACTAACCTTTGCCCCACAGTGCTTGTCAAAAACAATCCAAGACAATTATTTAACATTACAGCTGCCTAACATAGCAATACCAGTTGAGCAAATAGGAAGCTGACCAACACTATTTTAAAAGAAAAGCTAATGAATAAAAAGCCCATAGAGAACTTGGAAAAACTCAGTATATTCCTAGGAACTTTAAAGGCCATGTGCATGTACTCAGGGCTCTGAGTACGCCCAGGAAATATCTGAGAAGGTCCGTATTTTTTCACCTCTGGCTAGCCCGGAGATTCTGCACAAGCGTAAAGCGAAGGCTTAGAGAGAGTTGTGTACTGCCTGTCAACACACATAAATTGTGTCCCAACACGCCCGAGAAGCCCCTCTGCAAGGGCTGGGAGGGTTACTAGCTCAGAGCATTTCAGGACGGGTCTGTGCAGTCATTAGCTGATCACTAAGTTAGCTGAGCAAAGACTCCAGTGGCCACACACAACAAAGAGTATTGGCTTTATAGAACTAGTTCAGGAAAGTTACTAAACAAACAGCAACGACAACAACAACCACAATCACAAATAGAACAACAAACTGTGGTTGGGTAGGGTAGTCCAGTTGTCAGAGTTGCCACATTATATTATTTTAAATGTAGTATATAACAAAGAAATTATCAGATGTGTAAAAAAATAGGAAAGTATGGTTCCTACACAGGGGATAAAAAGCAGTGAATGAAAACTGTCCCTAAAGGGGCCCAAATGTCAGACTTATTAGACAAAAACGTTCAATGAGCTATCGATTCATAAATAGATTCATAGAACCAAAGGAAATGATGTCTAAAAAAGTAAAGGAACATGTGAGAACAATTTCTCATCAGATAAATAATACTAATAAGGAGAACTTATTTAAAATAAATAAATAAAAGAATGAACAAAAATTCTGAAGAGGGAAGGAAAAATAACTGAAAAGAAAAATCAATAGAGGGGCTTAATAACAGCCCCTCTATTGAGCTGGTTGAACAAAGAATCAACAAACTTGAAGGTAGATTAATAGAGATTATTCGGTCAGGAAGAAAAAGGCATCAACAAAAATGAACAGTTCCTCAGAGACCTGTCAGACATTAACTATGTGTTCACAGCAAAATTCATCAGAAGGTACAAAACTTGGGGGTGTCGAAAGGTGGGGGTGCAGAGTAGGAGGGACCTCTCTCGAACCTCCTCCCACACCAAACCGGAATTGAAACGAAGTGGGGGAGCAGTCACCCAGAGTTACCAACTGTGGACTGCGGGCAGAAAGCACCTGGGGACAGGTAGGGCGGGCAGGGTCGCGAGGGGGGCTGACCCTGCTCCCACGGGTGGGTGGCGGGGGGAGGTTGCAGGGGAAGAGCACAGCTGTGGGCGCCGCACCCTGGGAGGAAGGAAGCCTGGAGGAAGGAAGCCTGGACGCCCCAGCCTGGAGCTGGGGTTTCTGTCCACGGGGAGACGGAGCCCACGGGAGACAAAGCCACTTTTTTGTTTTTAAGAAGCCAGAACACAAGCTTTTTCTTTGCAGCCGCTCACCCTGGGCTCCGGTGCAGGGAGGGCCGTGTGGACTGGAGTCGCCTGAGGAGGGTCCGGAGCGGGAGGCACTAGGGAGAGAGACCGGGGAGCCCTGCCCGCATCCCTGTGCGGGGTCGTCCCTGGATGTGGAATCAGCCATTCTTCTCGAGAAGAGCAAGCCCCTCCCAGAGAACTCAACCTGGGGTGAAACCTCACCCCACCCTGTGGGATGCCCCTCACCCCACCACCTGGAATCCCGCTCACCCCACCCTGCATCTTTCCCCCCACTCTGCATCTTAACCTCCCCCCACCCTAGGATGTCACCAGGGAGACCAGGGTCAGGGGGTTCCCCTCCTCAGTTCTTGCTTTGCTTGCAAGAGAATCAGGCAAGATACAAACACATAGAGTGGAAATTAGATATCGAGTTTATTTATGAAATACACTTGAGCACAAAACTGCAGGCAGGCACTGGGGTAGTCTGAACCCCCACGCATAGAGGAAATAAAGCTGTTAGTAAGCTTGTCCTACACACTTGAGTCCGAAGCTGCAAGTGGGCGCCCAGCTAATCTGAGCACACTGACTATTGGGCTCCTGGGGTTACACACTTTAGCCAGCTTTCAGGTACCCCTCCTGCTCCCCTCTCTACACCTTGGGATTGACTCACAGTTCAAAACGAAGGCTTTCTTTCCCTCCTAGTGGAAACGGTACACGCTGAATCTCAGGGCCCCGCCCTCCCCGTGCTCTGTCAGTCCCGCCTGGGGACTTGTGTGGAACCTGACGTCTTACCGGACCGGGCTCGGGACTGCTGAGCGAGTGGGTGACATGCGTCCCTTTGCACCTAGCCTCCTGTTTTAAGTTCTTCATTGGGTTAAATAAAGCAGGAGACCTGCTTTATTTATTCCCCTCTGGCCGCTCATTCCTGGCTGCCACCTGAAAGGAGACAGCATCATAGGCAGACCCGACCCGAGGGGTGTCATGGATGGCTTTGGGGCACGTCCCTTCCTTACCCTTTCCCAGGAACCAGGCCAGAGAGCCGATAGAAGCCCCTCTTGGTTTCCAGCACACCCAAACTCCGGCCTGCGGAGACCCCACCCGCTTACCTGCTAGGGGTTCTGCCCTGCCAAAGTGAGGAAAATCATCCCGGACAGACTCAGATGTAGGGGGGACACCCACCGTCTTCCCTGGAATCAGAGTGGCACCCCCCCCCCCATCAGGGAGATCCGGGTGCCCACTCCTCCCAGACCTTCCAGCAGCCCTTTCAGAAGCAGCCCCGTGACTAACACTGACACCAGGCTGGCAAGTGCAGGCGGGCAGAGGCGGATCCTGCAGCGCCTTCGGATGGCTGCTGACCCAGGTCTGGGTCCTGGGCTGGTAAGAGCCCACGTTTTGGTTTGCAGCACAGCTTGGCCCCTCCTGCGTGCAGCCAGGCCTGGCAGAGGCAGCCGCAAATTGAGGAATGCTTGCGGCTTTGAGCAGGCTACCGAGGGCCAGACGTGAGCAGCCTGTGACGTTAGCTTACACCAGCCTCAGACAACATCGAAGCCGTGTCCCGAGATCCCAGCAGGCAGGCGTCAAACTCTACCAAGACAAATTCCACTTTGGTTTTTTTTTTTTCCATTATTTCCCTTTTTTCTTTTTCATAATTTTTACTTTTTCCTTCTATGTTTTCTTTTCTCCTCTATTTTTCTTTCATATCCCTTATTTTACTCTTTTTCTTATTCTTTTCTTCTTTCGTTTTCTTATTCTTTCTCCCTTTGTTCTTTTTTGCTGTTTTTCTCTTTCTGTTCTTTATTCTTAATATTTGTCTTCCTTCTCTCTTCTCATAATCTTTTTTTCTTTCTTTTTGTCTTCTTGTATTCTTTTTCTTTTACTGCTCTTTTTCTCTTTTGTTGTTATTTTTGTTGTGAATTTTTGTTTCTTATCGGGTTTTGTGTGTGTGAGTGTGTGATTTTGTTTTGTTCTATCGGCACCTGTACAACAGCTTTCAAGATGTGTTTGGGGTTGAGCCTCTCAGTCAGCCAGCTGGAGGGGAAGTCCCACCAATGAACGGGCTAACGACAATCAAGACCCGATTACAACAGGAGAGGTCACATAACCCACTCAATGGACATTCCTAGAGTATCCACTTCAGGAGATCAAGGAGACAGCACCACCGGGTCCCACAGGATACCTCACACGTAAAGCCACCCCACAAAGACTGGGAGCCAAAGCAGATCTATCTAATACACAGAAAAACAAACAAACAAACAAAGAGACAATTAATATGGAGAGACAAAGAAACAATCACAAAATGGAAGAAAAGGAGGAATCTCCAGAAAAAAGAGCTAAATGAAATTGAGGCAAGCAGTGTTGTAATGGGGTATAGGCTGGGAGGCCCCAGGGCCCTCCAAAGGGGGGATTTGTAATGGTGTCTAGAACTTGGGGTGTCCAGGAGTATAGGATACCCCCATAGACTTGGCTGGGGGAGGGAGACATGGAGCAGGGCCGTGGAGAGTTGCTTTGCATGTCAACAACAGCAGACCAGGCTGCATGGGACCGGCAGGTATGCACAACTTTGACCCAACATGCAACGGGGAGGCACACCCCTCCCCGCTCCTGCACCACAGCTCGGAGGTGGTCGGCCCCACACCAGGGGCTCCCATTGGCCCGGACTAACTAGGGCAGCCAAGGAAAGCAGAAACGATGGGGTTGCTGGCAGGTGTAGCTGATCGTGGGAGGAATCGGAAGTGGGGCTGTGCAGGAGGGTCGGCTGGGATTTACGCTAAAGGTGGGCCACCACGAGGGAGGGGAGAAAATGCCCCGGAGACAGTGCAGGACTAGACGGGAGGACAGTTCGAGACCGTGCAGGAGGAAAAGGGGTGAAAGGGCTCTCGCTGGTGGGCCACGAGGTGGTGCCGTGTGGTTTTGGATTAAGAACTGGGGATCCCGGTAACAGAGCTGATGGTGCTGGGGACTGTGGGAGACCTGCCCAGCTGAGCATGGATTACCCGGAGGACCCAGGAGCCTAGCCAAGCTACCGACTTCTATTTCTTTTCCTGAGATACGGTGCCCTTGACCGGCCTAACTTGGCAAAGGGAGGAAGGCAGGACTGTGTGTGTGTGTGGCGGGGGGGCGGTTGTTTTAAAGGTACTATGGGATTTTAACAGTGACATCCTGCCGTTACTCTAAACCTGTATACATTTTGAATAAATAGTTCTTTCCTTTTTATCAAACTCTGGCATTGAGAGCCACAATTCCTAAGACCTGGTGGCGGGCAAGAAGAACCATAGTACAGAAAGACCCCGGGGGAGGGGGCTTGTTTCCGTAACAGTATCTGGGCCCCCCGCCGTGGGTTCCTTTCGGTAACAGTGTCAGACGTAGAGTTCAAAGTAATGGTTATAAGGATGCTCCGGAAACATAGCGAGAACCATGAGGAACTCAGTGGGAACTACATAAGCATGAAAGAGGACATGGAAATTGTGGATAAAAAGGAGTCAGGAATGAAGAATACAATATCTGAAATGAAGACTGCACTAGAAGGAATTAAATGTAGGCTAGATGAAGCAGAGGACTGAATCAGTGGTTTAGAAGACAAGGTAGGGAAAACACCCAATCGGAGCAACCAAGAGAAAAAAGACTTAAAAGGAACGAGGACGGTTTTAAGGCACAGGTGGCAGGCACAGGCCCTCAGGCTGAATCCGGCCCCCCACCTTGTGTTATCTGGCCCGGCACCTCATTTCTACCAGCAGCATCGCCGAGCTCCTTGCCCCCAGTTTAGGAGTGGTTACATTTACACAGTCCTAAAGTGACATTCGGCCCTTTGAAGGCAACCTCGAGGCTGATGTGGCCCCCGGTGAAAATGAGTCTGACACCCCTGCTTTAAGGGAACTTTGGCCTAACATGAGTGGCCGTGACATGAGTGGCTGCAGACTAAACTTCTGTCTGCCCCGCGTGGTGGAGCGAGTGGGTCTGAGGGGAGGCACCAGGGTGGACGCGTGGGCAAAGGGGCCCTGCTCCTCACTCCCTGTCTGTTCTGCGTGTCCCGGCTGACTCAGACCCAACCTGCTCTGTTAGGTCTGGTTTACGGAAGGGGCAGGTAGCCACTGATTGTCCTGCTGTGACCGCCAGACCGCGGCAAAGGCTGTGAGACAGGATGTCGAGCTTCTGGAGGGTCCTCAGAAAAACCCAGACCCAGAAACTCTCCTGTCAGAGATGCTAGAATAGGGTGTGGATCAGGGTATAAATATTGTGAGTGGGCAGAAAACATGTGTGAAACAGTTGCACGTATGAAAAGGGGGTAAAACCTGCCCACCTGGAGAATCTTGGGCAATTAATTTAGCACCTAGAACCTCAATGTTATTACTATGGAAGGGGAATAACAACATCTATACCTTCATACTTTTGTAAGGACTTCATGAATTAATATGAGTGTTAGAGTTCGTTCTATTCAAAATCTGTCTGCTCCCTACTAGCTAAATGCTCTTGGACAAAGTATTTAGCCAGATTACATATCACATTAAGTTTTCTCTTCAGCAAGACAAAAAACACACGGTGAAGAGCGTAACTCAAGTGTGGCAAGGTGTCTGTGGGCACACAGATTTCCCCCGTTTTCACATCAAAGTAGGCCTCAGATTTTTAATTCAGTCCACCTAAATAAACGTAATGCCTCAGCACATTTAAAGAAACATGGACATTTTATTGAATACTTGTGTTAAGAAATAAAATAAGTTCACATCACAAAAGAAGCTTTAACAAAAGAAATTATTCATCAGACGGTACCCGTGGTGTGCTGGTAAATGTGCAAGAGCTGACTCTCAAAAGAAAGCACACATTTACACACTGATACGTATTGATTACAAATTTTACCAATATGAAGGACTACAGCACACAATTTACAAATATAATGGAATAAGCAATAATCTTTATTCACACACCACACAACTGTTCTGCATTGGTTCTCACAGAACACTTTCACTGATTTTTACAGAACTTTTTCATCCATAGCGAACTGTGGTCCCAATGCTACTGTGATTTGACAAATGGAGTTTTGTCTTATTCTCCAACAAATTTATTGTTATTAAATTTGAACTGTTATTAAATGTGATCTACTACTACATGAGAGAGCAGGTTAGAATGGTTGTCTGGAGGTATGAGGGAGGGAAAAACATTTCCTCACTGGGCAGGTCATGGTGGGTGGTCCTGCCCCAGCATGTAACTTCTTTAGTAAAACATTTATCTCTGGACACTTCCGGTCAAGATGGCAGAGTGGATCAACGCTGTGCTTGCCCCCTGTCATGACCACTTCAAATTTACAACTAAACTGCAGAAAAACGGTCACCGAGAACCACCTAAAGACTAGGCAAACACTAGTCCTACGACTAAGAATATGCAGAAAAGCCATGTGGAGGCTGGCGAGAGAGTGGAGATGCGGGGTGCGTGAGACCCACACCCGCGTGTGGCAGTTATGAAATGGGAGGGATTACTTGGCCGCCGAGGTCCCCGCCCCCTAAGGCATGTGGTGTCCCAGCCCCATCCCAGGCTCCACAGCCCAGGGAAAGACCAATTAAACCAAAATGAGATGCTGCTTCTCAAAGAGCCATGGGATAAATGAGATACTATTTCCCAAATAGCTATGATCAAAAAAAAAAAAAAAAAAACAGAAAACATGCGTTGAGGAAGATGTGGAGCATTAGAATTCTGTGCATTGCTGGTGGGAGTGTTATATGGTGCAGTCATGTAGAGAACGACAATTCCTCAGCAAAATAAATGGGACCGCCATATGACTCAACAATTCCACTTCTGAGCATACATATATTAAAAAAAAAAAAAGTGTTAACCTAAAAACGAAGGCTGAAGTGAGAGGCAACAAGCATTTATTTGAGATCCAATAGAATAGCTATTCGGCAAGTGCTGATTTAGGCAGAAACCCAAATAGTGTTCCAATTAGGAGGTGGAGGTAAGGAGTATTTATTTCTGAGCAAGGGAAGGGAAATAATTTTATCAATAGAAGGAAGGCATTTCCTTCAGGGCAAATAACCCAGCATAGTGATGCTAATTCTAAAGAAATGTTTTAATCTTCAGGTTATAGGTCGTGTGATACTGGCTTTCTTGTTATCTTTGCAAACAGTGGCCTGGGATGCAGTGCTGCTTTAGGCCCAGCCCCAGGGCTGATACTGCGTCCAGATTTAACATTCCAGAGGTTGGAGGAGCAAGACACACAAGGGGGTTCCTAGGCATAGAGGCTCCATCCCCACTTCGGAGTGGTTTTGTTTGAATTATTGTAGCAGCGGAAGATTGTAACAGTGGGAAACTGTAACCCACCCTGCCATTCTTTTGACATCGTTTCTGTAAGTGCTGACTCCGGCTGATACGTAGCTTGTAGATGAACAGCACCTTTGTATAAGAATCCTAGGAACTCGCTTCCAAAGACATAGACTCTGACCTTCAGGCATCCCAGTGCCGGGAGCTTTGCTGACCTTCAGCTGTGGAGCCAAGGTAACGTGCAGCTAGAATGACGTGAAGCCAGGATGACTAAGCCAGGATGATGCGTGGGGGACTGTCACTTGCTTTACCTGAATGGACTGGGCTCGTCCGCAGGTAGAGAACTTTGCCGCACCCTCCCTTGATCTTCTCTGTGTTCTGTTCCCTTCCCCCTCCTTGTAAGAACCTCTGCCTGCTCTGAGATGTAGAGATGGTCTTTGAAACACGAGTCCCCC
>PVKU01007430.1:25660-87695 GCA_004027475.1 Anoura caudifer
CCCCCCCCCCCCCCCCCCTTAATCACAAAGTCCTTAGGAGGTGAGATTCTGGTCGGCATCAAACTCTTAAGAACAAAGCCTCAAGTCAGTTCACCACGGAGACAGTGCTTCGCTCAGACTAAAGACAACATCTTTTTTAAAGGGTTTCAGCCCCAGACGCACATTCAACCCACCTCCCGCACTCATGAAACTAGACAGAAAGATGCCATGGTTGATGTGAGGCCCTAATAAAATGATCAGCCACTCTCCACCGTGGCCCCGAACCAGTCAGTGGAGCCCAGGACTCCAACTTGCTTCCTCACCATGAGGAGTAACTTTTCCCCCCTATAGACTCTGTCCCGGCCCCACCCGGGAGCCAGGTCTCCGAGCGCAAGCTCAGCTGTGACGCCAGGCTTGCTGCCATTTTCTTTAAAAACAAAACAAAACAAAACAAAACAAAAACAAAAAAAGAAAAACCCTTTACTTTCTTTGATCTAAACTCTTTTCACATTTGATTGGGCTTTGATGCACACAGGCAAATGGACCCCTTTAGTTCAGTAACAACTGAAAAAGATTTTTGTACCCCACGTTCAAGTAGCATTATTCATAGTAGCCAAAAGGTGGGGGGGGAAAAACAATGTTCATTGATATACAAATGGGTAAATACCCTTCTCCTCCCCTTCCCAAGTGCCTAGATTACTTTTAAAAATTACTATTGATACTTAGGTTATCAGTAACATAATTTCCTACTGTTCCTGCAGGAGCGGGTGCCGGCGGCGAGCGCCGCCCCGGGCGCCCCGGGGGGCCAGGATCGGATCCGGTGACCAGCGGGCCGGGCCGCAGGGCTGGACTCCGGGCTGAACGAGTGCCCGCCCCGGTCCCGCCCCGGTCCCGCCCCCGTCTCGACCCGCTCGCCCGGGCGCCTCGCTCCTCCGCCTCCGCTCCCCGCCGCTCGCTCGGCTGGCAGCCTTCGCGCCCGCTTGCGCCGCAGCCATGAGTCCCCGAGCCCGGCGGGCGTCGGCGGCGCGACTCCTAGCGCTGAGCGCGCTGCTGTGGCGGGCGGCGGGCGCCTGGGAGCTCACCATCCTGCACACCAACGACGTGCACGGCCGGCTGGAGCAGACCAGCGAGGACTCGAGCAAGTGCCTGAACGCCAGCCGCTGCGTGGGGGGCACAGCCAGGCTATACACCCAGGTGCGGCGGGTCCGCTCCACGGAGCCCCACGTGCTACTGCTGGACGCGGGCGACCAGTACCAGGGCACCGTCTGGTTCAACTTCTACAAGGGAACTGAGGTGGCCCACTTCATGAACGCCCTGGGCTACGATGCCATGGTAAGCCGGCGGCTAGCGCGGGGGCTCGGGCGCTCCGGGTAGGAGTCCGGACGCAGCGCAGAGCCGGGCTCCGGAGGAGCCCGCTGCTTGGCGCGCGGTTGCAAAGCTTAGGACCCCGGGGAGATGTGGGGAGAAAGCGAGGCTCTGGTCAGTGGGCCAGGTAGATGCAGATGCAGAAGCCTCTTGGGTGATTAGTCTTAAACGTAGGGAAGCTGGGCCTCCACCAGGAGATGCCGTATTTACCGGAGCAGGGCCCAGCCCGGCCTGTGAGACGGCTCAGCTCTCCAGCACCAGGGACCCAAGCAGACCGGCCACGCATCTCGCTCGTTTACTGCTCAGCTGTTTAAGACTGCGCTGTCTCGATTTTATTGGAAGGGAAACTCAAAGAGGTTGAATGCATTGTCAAGGGCACCAGCCCCCAAAGACGGAGACCCGGGCAGGGTGGATTCCAAAGGCCGTTTGACCCTGGAGCTTGACCTTAAGTTCACAGCCTCGGGTTCGATTCCCTGCTCAGCCATCCTATGCGTGCAGATTATTTACTCTCTCCGCGCCGCGGTTCCATCCAGCCTTTGTACAAAGCGGATAAGACCTGTGTCTCCCTCGAAGGGCTGCCCGGCACCGAGTACATGGGGCGTCTCTGAATGCTAGTTATTGTTGTTACCAGACACTGCTGTGTAAATTTTTTAAAAAAGAAAAAAGGAAGAAACTTCCAGAGAGGACTGATATTCCAAAACACTGGTGTTTCAAAGGATTTCAGTAACATCAGTTTGGCAGAAGAGACCTAGGAAGAGTCCAGCGTAAGAGATGAGGGACTCTTAAAATGCATGCCCAAGTTCAAGTCCAGGCTCCCAGATGCTCTGTTCAGGTTACTCCTTGTTTGTTGGGCTGAATTTTAGAAAAGGAGCCGACAGGGGTTACACGTTGATAAATAAGTATAACCAAAACATGTAAATGGTTGGTTTGTTTGTTTGTTTAAGTAAACCGCCACCACCCAAGTTTAACCCTGCATAAAATCCTAGAGGAAAGGGACTCTGGGGATTAACCGGGACAAGAAATCTTAGGAGCTTCAGAAGTGAAAGAGCGAAGCAAGGTTCCAGGGAGGTGGGTAAAGTCCACGCATGGGGAAGGGAAGCAGACACGTGGTCCCACCTGGGACACGGAGGGCTGACAATATACTTTGCGTTAGAAGAGCTCAAAGGTCAGCAAAGCACAATGTTGTACTCTTCCTGGAAACTTGAAGAAAGGACAGGAAAAGATGATAAGAGGGCGGAGTTTTTTAGCTTAGGCTTTTTTCCCCCTTTAACAAGGAAGCTCATTTTAGAGAGATAAGAGAAGGCCAGAGGGCTCCTCTCTGTTCTGATTGTTGATTTTAAGGTTATCAGGGATGCTCCAGGCATCAGCAATTCGAAGGGATCCCCAAGTCCCAGAGTTTACTGTGGGGGGCTCACCAGCCCCTGACTCCACAGGATTGTGGGTCTTAAACGAACCCTGTGTGATCTCCGTGTTGGTATCCCCACAACTCGACCTGCCTGGTCTTTTGCACACGGTAATGGCAAAGTACACATTTATTTAATTGAACTGTTATTAGCATACGTCTCCATTTGCTCTCCAGAAGGGTAGAATAAACCTCTCATGAGTTATTTTTTTTATTTCATATATAAACCCCAACTTTGTAAACTTTTCTTTTTGTGACACCCTTTTCTTCACAGCTGTATAAACTCCTTACGGTTAAAAAAAAAAAAAAAAAAGGAAAATCCGTCATTTTCTCTAATAATACTGTTTTCCTGTTTAAGTCAAATTGAGTTTGTGGTGTTTATGGCAGGACTCGGGGTGAGGCACGGGCGATCGCAAGTTGTAATCACCACCCGGAACTGTGGAATACTTTCTGTTGGAAGGAATTACTGTCTTTTAAATGTCACTCAAAGTGACTGGCCTGGGCCTGGAAGACCAGGCTGCTTACCTCGCTGGCAGCTTTGCAAAGCGGGTGAGGCGCGCCGGGGGTGAGGCTGGTTAAAAGCCACCCTCCTGACACCATCCCTTCAGAGCTCCGTGCACTTGTGCATTTGACAGGCACCCTTTGGCCCGCGCGAACGATCCTCGCTCTTGTAATGCGTTAGCATGTGGCAAAGCGCTGCCGTGTCCTTGTTTTACAGAGATTGTTCGCTGTCACTTTGTTTATGCTGCTCTCAGAAAATCCGTGAGAGGAGCCCCCGCCCCCCACCCCTTACCCCTTATGCATCTTGCATCTCAGGAAGCTGGAGATTCAGATCAGAGTGGAAAACAGTTGCGGAGGGACAATCTCTAGTTCCCTAAAAACTAGACCTAGTAAGAGGAGCCACAAGTAAGGACTCACGTGTGTGGCAGGCAAAGAGGAAGTTACTAGAAGCTAGCTTAACCCCAGGAGGTGCCTCGGCGAGAGCCTCTGAGGAGAGACAGACTTTCTGGACCTGCTACGTTCCAGCAGCGCTGCTGGAGCAGCTCTGATAGCCCCGGAGGTCCCAAGGCGAGACTGCAGATCCGGACCCGCTGCTGGGCGGAAAACTCTAGGAAGAGGACGGCGAAAGCGGCTGGTTCGCAGCTGTAGCCGTGGGAAGGCCGCTGCCCTCCAGGCAGTAGGAAAACAGCAGGGAGGCGCTCACAGCGCAGGCCAGCGGGGCCGGGTTAGGTTCTCTGACTTCGAGTTCCCCAGCTGCAGACCAGGAGGGAGAACCCCCACCCGTGGGTAGGATATTTGTGAATAATGCATGTGATTATTAATGTGAAACTCCCTAGCACCCTGCTGGCTCATTCTAAGTGCTCAGTAGAGGTTTATGTCCAGGTGCTCAGGGAAAAAAAAAAAAAAAAAAAAACCAACTTGAGAGGAAGGGAAGGTCTGGGTTTTGCAGCTGTCAGTTGATCTGATTCTGACAGCCTGGTGCAGCTTACCTCCCTCCTCTGCCCCCTTCGCCATCTCTTCTGAGTCCCAGCGTCGAAGCTATCCTTAATGTTCACTCATTGAGCAGACAGACCCAGGAAATCCTCCACTCCCAAAGCACAGAGCCAAATGAACTCCTCCCTGGAGATGAGACCCTCACCATCGCCGTGGAGGGGGGTGGGCTGTGAGGAGATGGCCTCAGTGCAGAAGAGCAGCTTTCTCTCCACCTGCCCCTGCTCCCGAGGTCCTGGCCTGACAGCCCACTTTCTGTCCTCAAATTGCTCCAAGGCAACTGGGCCAGGAGCTGGGGTGGGGACCGTGGCCCCAGCGTTTAACTCGCCAAGGGGACCATTAGTCAGGTGTTCATGTCCTGCAGAGGTAACCGTTCTAACATGTCAGATGTTCGTGTTTCTCTGTACGTACTTGCAGAGCCTTTGTTATTCTTGGAGGTGCCTGTATTTTTAAATTACGTAACCGATCCTGTTACTCAGCTTATTGTACTTCTTACTTTTGTCCCGAACCGGTTGTATCGTTTGGCTCTGTCACTCAGCGTAGACCACACAATTGCTTCGTGCTCCGCAGAGATCTCCGCGGATGTTCCCGTCGGCTCCCCGCTCCACCCCCGAGTGCCGGGTCCACCTGGAGATCACACCGATTATGCTGCAATTCCACAAACCTGCTGCTCCGAATAGCTTCCCGCGGGTCCCGCCTGTGAGGGTCTCTTTGGGATCCAGGCACAAGGGCAGAATTGCTGGCCACAGGCAGCCGTATCCCGACTTTGACGAAGAACTACCAGATTGCTTTCTTCAGCGACTGGAGCCCTCTACTCCCCCTCAATCTTTAAACAAACAGTGTCCTAAGACGTGTTTCAGTTCAGTTAAAGGGCAGGAGAATGGGGCAGAGGCGCAGAGGCAGGAGTCTGGAAGGTGGACCAGCCTGGACCATGGCGAGTGGTGGGAGTCATGGGGGGTGAGGTTGTGTAGAGCTTACAGGCCACCTGGACGAGTCTGGGCTCTCTTCCGTTGTCGGGGGGAGGGGGGGCCACTGGGGGTTTCTGAGTGGATCCTGACTCTGGTACAAGAAAAAAAGAAATATTTGATCTTTGTACCCAGTTTCTGAGATGACTGATGGCTGGGGACCCCTAGACGGCTTTAGAATGAGGGCTGGTGGCCAGAAAGACCAGGCCGCGATTGGAGAGTTTGAGTGTTCAGCCTCCCTTCAACCTCCTGGGATGGGAGAGGGGGCAGAGATTGTGCCCATCGCTAATGGCCAGTGATTTCATCAACTGCGCCTGTGTGATGAACCTTCCGTTAGAAACCGCTAAGTGTCGGGGCTCAGAGAGCTCCTGGGTGAGTGAGTGCATCGAGGTTCTGGGAGGGTGGTGTGCCCAGAGAGGGCACGGAAACCATGCTCCCCAGGCACCCCCCATGGATGCATGCCTTCCGTTTGGCTGCTCCTGACTTGTATCCTTTATAATACACCAGTAATAGTAACTAAGGCGCTCCCCTGAATTTCATGAGTCTTTCTAGCAAATTATCAAAGCTGTGGAGGTTTGATACCTGATCAGTCGAAGGCACCGGGGGCCCAAGACTGCCACTGTCATCTGAAGTGGGTGGAGGCAGTCTTGTAGGACGGACCCCTTACCTTGTGGGATCCGCTGCCTGCTCCAGCAGGGTAGTATCAGAACTGAAGAGAATTGTCAGACACCCAGTCGGTGCCTACAGAGGACTGGTTGGTGTGAGGAAAAGCCCTCATCGACATAGAGGAACCACAGTTTCAGAAGATGAGCAGACGTGGGTAGAAGGAGGGGATACCACAGAGAGGCAGGGCAATGGTGTGGGTGTGAGATGCTAAGAACTGAACTGTGTCGATGGGGAAAGAAAGGCCGAAGCCAGGGGAGCCGGTATGGCTTACGGAGGAAAGGATGGACTCCCTGGTGACTGGGTCGGCGATCAAGTCCCCTTTCTGCCCCTTAGAATCTGTGAACCGTGAGCAGGTCTTTTACTCTCACGGGGCCTCCCTTTCCGCACGTGTGAGACGGGTGTGGCGCAGCCTTCATCCCAAAGGTGGCTGTGAGGTTTAAAGGGGATGATGGTGCGTGCCGAGTGCGTAGCCCAGGGCAGGCCCACAGTGAGGAATCAGCAAGAACGGGCGATGCGCTCACCTTCTGCTGGCTGGAGTGTCTCAGGAGAGGGTGGTAATCAAGAGGTGACTAAGAGGGTTCAAGTTGGAGGCGCTGGGAGAGTCCGCAGACTTCGACACCATTACACAGGAATGCAGAGTCTTCTGCTTACACTGACCCCAACAGCGAAAGCCTGCTGTTTGCAGCACAGAGATGCAATCTCTGTGAATGCTTTTCCTGGGCTTGCTGGACCTGATTGGACCCCCGTGTGGCGGTGACAGGTCTGGGCAGTGGAAGGGAATTTGGATGGGCTGTTGGGACACACAGGCTTTCTGGCTCACCTCTTCCAACTCATGCGTTAGCTCTGTAAGTTTGGTCAGGATTCCTCATCTGTAAGATGTGGGGGACTGGAGAAAGTGGTCTGTTGAGTGTCATGTCTCAGCATTTCAGCCGCTGCTCAGCCCTCCGTCTGGCTTGGAACCCACCAGCGTAACTTGGTTTGCCCTGGGACCTAATTTTACAGGCCTAAGTTTGCTTGGCAGCTCTCTGATTTCTCCCTCACAGTTACCTTCACGGCAGCTGTTTCCTTGTGGGGCGATGGGTGGGGCCTTCTCTCATTGTTTCCAGATAAAGAGGGCTCCAGGATATCAGATGGAATGTCCCTCTATTAGTAATAGAAAATGTTGCGGAAGGAAATGGGAGGAGGATGAGCCTTGTTTCAAGCCTGTTGTCTTTGCGGCTCATTTACTCATTCAGTCCACAAGTATTCACTAAGCGCTACCTTGTGCCGGGCTCAGCTTAGTACTGAGGGCCGTGAACAAGACCTGCTTGGGTGAAACTCGATGTACCCATTCGACCCCTTCTTAACCAGATAAAGAGGCTGAGTAAGTCCCATGAAGGATGCGGGATAAGCAAAGCAAAGCACAAACGACTGAAGTTCCATGAAGGATGCGGGATAAGCAAAGCAAAGCACAAACGACTGAAGTTCTAACACCTGTGCACAGGGATCGTGGCAGTGAGTGTGTTTCTTCTCTGCCCCAGAAAACTAATCCCTAAAGTAAAGAGAAATCACCTTATGTCCAAGTGCCTTACAAATGAAATTTTTATGAAGGAACTTGATGTTCTCATATCAAGGCAACTGTCGGAATCACTATGTTCAATCACAAAGCTGGCTAAAGGAAGACAGAAATAGCTGCACTGGGGTTTCTCCTGATGATAATGGTGTTTTTTTTTTTTTAAAGGCAAAGAAGATTGTTAGTATTTCTGAATCTCAGACCTTGGGGGTTGAGAGTGTCGGGGGTTGTGGGTGCCCAGGCCTCAGAGATGTGAGCCGGGGCATGCGGTCAAGGCCCTGCTGCCCGCTCTGTTCCATTCTGAGGTCCAGGCCAGGGTTGAGGTGGGTGCAGCTGACCTCAGGAGCTCATGTGGTCCTCGTTCTAGTGGCTGTGTTTGCTCAGCCGAAAATTGGAAAGAGCCAAACAAAGCACGCACCGAATCGACAGCTTTCCGAAACTCACTCACAGATACACCTGAATGTTGTGCAAATTCCCGCCTCTGTTTTTTTTTTTTTCCAACCACATCGCGAGAATTTGAAAACTCTCTTGACATTCCCTTTCCCGCCCTTCAGTAACTACTTCTGCACATAGCACGCATTAACCGGAGCCCTCCAGCCCCCCAGAGATGCAGTTAAACCTGCCTGAACCTCAGATAGTTGAGCAGGTCATTTTAAATGTAACATTGGCCTGCATATTTTGCATGTATGGAGAGTTTGTAGATTTTTTCATCTGATGTGGAAAATGTGAAATGCTGTCTGTTGAATACTTATTCACTTATTCATTCAACAAGCACTGAAGTGCAGGCGAGCTGGATCGAGCCCCAGCGATCATTTCTGCCCTTCAGTCGGAAGCCACCTTCACCTGCCAGGGCTGACATGCCTTAGCCCAGGACCGAAGGATGGAGCACGCCCCCAAACCGGAAGTGGTCTGTGATGCCAGAGATGTTATCAACCAAACCAAACATAACTTGTGATCATCGCCCCCCACGTAATTGTTGACTTTTCCTGAGTGAGGAGGAGCTGAGCCTCACTGTGCAACAGACCAGCCTGACCCTAACGCTTAAATTGTAAGGTGGACAGCAACGCGAGGTCCTTAAGGAGGTGAGAGGGTGTGTAAATGACTGAAGTCTTGTGTTGCAAATCCCTGACAAGTGGCTTTTTGACATTTGTACAATCGGTATCTGTGAATTGAAAAAAACTCTTTCCTTCTGCCTCACAGCGCGTTGCGCTGCTCTTAAATCAATTCTTCTTCCCTTTGTTTTTCTTCTGACGTTGCGTGTAAGCCTCTTCTCTTCGCTGGAAACATTTTGGACGACCTCGGCCCTCCCGTTTTCATTTCCTCCTTTGCTCGCACCGTCGACCCCGTCCCTTGCCCTGCTCACCCCCAGACTGGCGCCAGGGAGGCAGAGCTCGCACCCTGAGCCCCCTCCGCCCTTCACGGGCGGGCGGGGCGCGCCTGCGTCTTGGCCGGGCGCCTCGCTCTCGGCCCTGTCCGTGGCTCCCGCTTGTTCTGCGCACGCGGGGATGGATGGGTCGATGGTTTTGCTATGTCTTGCTGCCTCCCTGTCTGCCCTGTCAGCTTCCTGAGAACGGGGACCGTGGCCTCGCTACCTGGCGCCCCGGGACCCTGTGAGAGACTGGCGGTGTCACCCTGCCCATCCCTTCCAGGCGTCCGTATCAGCAGCACTTTGGCCGAATGGTCAAGGCCCTGGAGGCTGAAACCTCACTACCCCTGGGCACTACCTGGCTCTGCCACATGGTGGCGCGAGCTCCGTGCCTCAGTTTCCCTGTCTCGGAAAAGGACAAGTAGTACCACCTCCCTCATTTCATTGTAAGAATTAAATTAGTTAATATGTCAACAGAGCTTGACCATATAGCATCAAAGTCGAACTACCAATATTTCTTTTCATATTTTTTCTTTTAAAAAATTCTTCTCTTTCTTGACAGTCCCCTATGTCACATTCAATGACAATTGTCACAGTTTTCTGTGAGCAAAGCTGAGGCTATGAAATCCCCCCTTTTAACTGAAATGCAGGCGCCCTTTGACAGGCCGAGCAGTTGGTCTCCTGAGCAGGTGTCCAGCGGAGACTGTTGCAAGTGTCCATTTTCTCGGTAACCGGCATCACGAAGTCTAAATAACGTGCACATCTGTGCACGTGCCACACACACAGAGAAGTTCCACAAGCTTTGCTTTGTAAAACCAAAAGGCCTGTGCCATCCGCAAACAAGTGGCAGTAAGGTGTGCGTAGAAACCTAAGTAAAAATACAGGACATGGGAAGGAGGGACCCAGGCCGGCTGCCCTGTGGGGGGGGGGGCTGCTGGCGCTCGGGCTGTGTGACCTGTGAGGCAGATGCCCAAGCTTTTCACCTGCTTCCCAGCAACTCGGTTTCCTCTCATTTGACAATTAAGTTATTGCTGAACTCCTTCACCAAGTTCGATTGTATGTCCTGCGTTCTTCTGAAAAGTTTTCATGGCTCCCGTACAGATGGCAGGGTGAAACGGAGACCGTTTAAAAGGAGCCAGCCGCTGGTCTGGCGTCACGGGGGATGCAGGGGCAGGCGACGCCACCTCCGGGAAGAAGATGTGAGGGCAGGCGGCCACGGCGAGGACAAACGCTGCCGGAGACACGCGTGCAGAGAGGCCAGCATCGGCCGCGGGGCTGCCGCACTGGAGCTGCTTCTAGTGCGGCTCGTTGCACTGAGAGTCGCTTCAGGGCTCCTGAAACTCAGAGCGCCTGAAGTTTGGCAGGAAAAATGAGGCAGCTCAGGGGGATCGAGGAGGGGCTGTCCAGGGAGTCAGGACCGAGATTTGGGTGGGAGGTGGGGAAGCCTCAGAGAGACGGGAAGCGGGAGGCAGCTGGGTGTTTGGGGAAGGGCCGTCTGGCAGCCTGGAGGCAGTGAGTGGCTGAGAAGTGGACGATCCCGGTGGCCAGGGGACCAGCTGGAGGACGGTGATGAGTCAGAGTCGGGCCGTGGAGTGGGGTGAAGGGAGAGAGCCCTTGGGGGGCGGGGCAGGAGCACAAACAACAGGACCTCAAGGCTGCTGGGCCGTGAGGGAGGGCGGGGGGAGGAGGGCAGCGCTGCTGGCCTCTCAGGGGGTTTCTCTGCGGTGCTGGAGGCTCTTTCCCCACACCCGGGACCACAGGCATCCGCACAAGTGTCTCATTCATAAGTTTCTGGGAGTAACTGCTTTTCTCGGGGTGTTCCACCTGGCAGGGGGCTCACTGGCCAGCGGAGAGGAATAGGAAGCCGTGAGGGGAGGGGGCTGGGGGGTGGAGAAAGGGCAGCGGCCAGCAGCTCACGCCCAGACAACTCCATCTAGTTCTGCTGAAACAAGAAGGGACAGTGGTCCAGGCCTCTGCTCCCCGAGGGCCTTCCGGGCCCGTGCGTTTTCAGCGTCTATAACCCACCTGGCCTGGTTTTAAGCTGGGCAGGCCTGATGTGGAAAGGGGGGAGGGGCCCTTCAAAACTTGGAGAAGATCTCCATTTTCTGGTAAACCGTGTAATAAAAACTCTGCCACAGGTTGAGGCAAACTGACCGAGCGTGCTGCACCAGGAGCTCATGGCAGCTGGGACGCTGGGACCGCCTCACGGCTTCACTGGTTTGGGGACGCACCTCCCAGCTGAGAATAAAGGGGACTCTGTCTTCCGTGGGGCCGAACGGCTTCTTGGCCTGGGAGGCCTTTTCAGCTTTCAGGACTTTGTGGCCCAGTTTCCTGATGAAATTATCATTCTGTGGCTGCTGGGTTCATTCATTAGAGGTTTTCAAAATAGAACTCTTCGCCGGTTTGGTGCCGGAGTCCAGAGGGACTACGTCTTGTAGCCTGGTCGCACTGCAGCCCTCAGACGCGCCGGCTCGGGTCCAGGACTCCAGGTTACACGGGGGAGGCCGTGCAGGCACCTGGCCCAGGGGCCGAGGACCAGTAACCCCAGCCTTGGGAACTGATTCTCTTCTTCTCCGGCTCACTGGTTATTTCTGTACTTGCACCTTCATTTAGTGAGTATTTAGTGACCAATTTTCCCTCTGCATCAGGCACATTTTAAATGGATTTGGGGGGCCAATTAATGCATAGTATTTAGTAACAGGGAGGGGGGTTGCTTGGCTCAATCAGCGGTCACTGCAGTAGTCAGAAAGGGGAAGTTTTCTCCATTAAAACAGAACACTCCCGGATCACGGGAGGCCTACGTGGAAGGCTGCCAGATGGCCACCGCGTTCCGCGTCCCCCTCGGCAGAGCAGGAGCAAAGGTCAGCCTCAAGGCTCTGGCCCGGACCCCTTCTGCGGTCCCCCCGCAACTGGCCCACCCCACACCAAGTGCTCTGTTTCTCCTCCTCTCTGCCCGAGGGGTGTCCTCACCGTTTCTTCGGTTCACGCATGTACCCGATCCCAGCGGGAACGTTTGTTTCTGGGTGAAAGCAAGAAGCGAGCTAAATGGCAGCTCCTCCTAGGGAAAGCTCTGGGAGTGGAAAACGGGCCAGTTGGCGCGCAGCCTCAGACGGCAGCGTGGCCAGGCAGCAGACTGCCCGAGAGACCACTGGATTGACTTGCAGATCCCGTCGTCCGCACCGCTCCTGGGACGAACGTGGTGGAGACAGGAGAGTCAGGAAGGGGTCTTTCTTCTTCACTTGAAAGTATTGCCCCTAGCATTTGCTGCTCGCTGAAAATGTATGTTACCATTGTTAAAAGTCAATAGTTGGAAGGGTTTAGAGCAACAAGTATGAAAAACACATGGACAAAATCTGGGGGGGGTGGAAATGGGAGGGAGGTGGGGAGGGCTGGGGTGGTGGGCTGGGGTGGGAGTAAAAGACAGAAAACTGTACAAGAACAGCAATTAAAATAATTTTTTTTAAAAAAAGCCAATAGTTTCCACACTTATAATTATTATCACAGCGTACGCATGAAAAACAATGTGATCTCAAGTGTCCGTGTCTAGTTGATTGACAGTAGTTTCCTGCAGGGGCAGGATAAGCAGGACTCTGAGGCTCAGTCCACACTCGGTGGGAAAGGCTGACTCAGTCAGCTGATCAGCATCTTCCATGGACACTGTATTTCCGTGATTCTGGGGTTGGAGGTGCTGCAGGTGCGGGGGAGAGTAGCACTGTGACGTCAGGCATCTGTTTGCGCCTCCGTTTGGGTGAATGTTTAGTTACCTGCCATTTAATCTTGGCGTCCCAAAGATGATAACTGAATGTCGAGTTACGTTCTTCTTAGCACACGGCGCGTTGGAAAGAAATGATGAGAGAGGTGGTCACCGCATAATTACCTAAAAACTTGCCTAAGTAAGGAAGTTGCTTACCCCCAGAGAGAAGGTCGACTTGGTCTGTGTTCAGAATTTGTGAAAACTTCAGACCAAAGTTTAGACGCAAGCTCTTCCTCACTCACAATGGCAGGGTATTTTTAATAATGAAAACAAGAAATTTGGAGTGAGAAATCTTAGGATTAGAATGTCTTCATTCCTCCATTGCCTACTCATATGGCCTCAAAAGCCTTCTGGGCCTCATCCTCGGTCCCTAGGGTCTCTCCAGTGTCACTGTACACTCACCAGCTGTCCACTTAACATGTGAATGTTGACCAATACTGACAGAAGGTGTTAAAAATCGCCAGACTGTGCTCCTCATGGTTCATTTAACAACGACAAGGTTCTGAGTCACAGAAAAAGCAAATCTCCGCTTGTCCTTACACTTTCCTTTGTTTTTAGCCCTCAGGTGTTTGGGAGGTCCCGTATGCTGGGCTGGCCTCGGTGAAGGATGTGGGAAGTTTCTTTCATATAAAATCATCAGGTTTGGGTTGGTTTTTTAATAGTTTTGTAGGGTTCCCCTGCGCAAAGGAAGGAATGAGGGTTGAGGAGTTGGGTTTATATCAGATGCACACATTATATTTCTATGATTCTGGTATCCAAAATATGACAGTTGAATGTTAAGTTAAATTCTTTTTAGCATACAAGGCATTGGAAATAAATGATCAGAGATGTGATCACCTCATAATTACCGTAAAATTTGTCTAAATAAGGAAATTGCTTGGAGATCCCGAGGAAGGCCATTTACTAGGCTCAGCTCTCTGAATTTATGGGAAAGTGCATCGGCGTCTGCCACAGACAGAGGAGGGGGTAGGGCAGTGAAATGTAGTGTTTTGTAATAAAAACATATAAGGTTGTCATCGGGCTAGCATTAGTGAATGAAGAGAGTTAGTGCATGAACGAGCCCAATAGCAGCAATGAAATGTTTGGAAAGCAAAGGAACAGGAGAGAGAAAGGGAGGGTGTAAGAGGGTGCGTTCGGGCCAGGGACGCTGCACGCCTGATGGGAGGATAACAGCGTCAGGCGGCAGGTAACCATGCAGATGAGGTCAGGGAAGCTGGGCAGGGCAGCACCGAGTTCATGTTGGCGAGCACGCACCTACGGCAGTTTTCAGAGGACACGAGAAAGGGAGGGATGACTGCAGTGTGGCTCTTTGAATGTTCTCGTGTGTGCGCCTTTCATACAGATGCTCTACGAGATGCAAGGGATCATGGAACAGTGACCTGCCGTTACATTCTGTCTTTTATTGTTCTAAGTTCATCCCGTGGGCAGGCGCTCTTTCCGAGGGACTTCTGAGTTATTAATAAGAATAATAGAAATGGATAATTGATTTATGTAGCATATTTCTTGGGCTCCTGCTGTTTGCCAGGATCCTCCTTCTGGAGAGCTTAGGAATAACAAGGTTCAGGGAAGACACAAACAGGAGAGCGTCATGGTGGGGAAATGAAAATACGAGTGTCTAACGGGATCTTCCGCGTGAATTTTTTTATTGTATTTTTTCCCATTATCATTTATCCCCCTTATACCCTCTTGTACCTCCCCCCACCTCCCGCCCCACAATCAACCCACTGTTGTCTGTGTCCACAAGTTTTTTTCTTTTTTCATTTGATCCCTCTACTTTCCAACCCCCTCACCTGCATGAATTTTTGTAGGAAAAATTAGTTGTGTGTAGAAGAAAGAAATTTGCTAAAGATACTGAAACTGGCAAAATCCGTCTTCCTGCTGCCTGTTACCAGCAGAACCAATAAGGAGGACAGGGGTTGAATCTTTACGGGCACTTTGGTCAGATGGCCAGTGATCTGAGAAGACAGCTGGTTATGTACCCGAACAGACCATCTTACATTTCCTTTCAAATTAACCTTTTTTATAAGGAGAAGAAAAGGTCAGGTAAGGGGTTTGGAGTTCAGGGAAAAGGTTAGGCAAGGGGTTTGGAGTTCAGGGAAAAGGTTAGGCAAGGGGTTTAGAGTTCAGGGAAAAGGTTAGCTAGATCAAAGCTGCAGTCCAACAATTTTCCTAGCATCCTTTCAGCTGACCAGTGATTCTTCATCAGGCTGGACGTCTCTCCCTGGAGCACAATGGCTCAGGTACCATCTTGGTTACTCATAGTCTTCCCGGGGCACAAAGGTGGAACTGCTTGTAGGTCTCCTGGAGTCAGGGTGTGTCGTAGCTTCAGTTCCTTTTCACATGCATTAACGACTAACTTTATTAACTGTAACTGACAACTAAAAATTTTCCAACTCTCGGTCAAGATTTCATAGGTAAACATGGCTCACCTTCTCCCACAACCACATCAAAATTACAACTAAATTACGGAACAAGCGTCATTAAGAACCGACGGAAATCGAGCTGAATGGAAATCCTAAGACTAGGGAATTAAAGAGGAAACCACAGCGTGACTGATAGGAGGGTGGATATGCAGAACGGGCTGGTCCCCACCCACACTGTGGTGGGAAAACATTGGGAGGGATGTTTCAGGAGCAATGCGTCCACGCCCCCCAGCCCAGGGTTCCGGTGCCAGGAAAAGTCTCCGTAACTTCTGGCTGTAAAAACTGGTGAGGATTGAGACTGTGGAAGACAAACAGCTAGTCTCAGGCAGTTCCTCTTAAAGGGCCTGACAGAGACTTACTCGGACTCACTCCCTCTGAGTTCCAGTGCAGGGGCAGCAGATTGAAAGGCACTAGAGACAGGGAGGAACTGGATTGTCGAGCATCAGGGTGAGAGCTGGGGGAAACTTAGTCCCAGACAAAAGTGCTGGCAGAGGCCACTGGATGTTTTCTGAGTACTCCACCCACAAAGCCACAGAGCCAGCAGGCGGACACCATATCTGAGACTCCATCAACCTGGCTCTCACTGTTGGCCCCACCCTGGTGATTTCCTGAGGCTCCCCCCACCCCCAACCTTCGGGTCCACCCAGGCTGTTCCAGGTGGCTTTTTCATATAGATGGTTTACTTGGCTGATGCTTCATATTTTCCTAAATTCTTTCAACCAGACAGCCTCTGGCCTCAGCATGCCCCCTGCCTATTGCTAAGTGGCCCGAGGCCCAACACTAGCAGCAAAGCAGCTGGTCTTATTTTACAGCTTGGACTCTCTTGGGCAACTCCCAACCCAGCACAGGTAGCAGCCAACTGCAGATTGTGTGGCAGCTTACTTAGGTGGCCCTGAACGGAACACTTGGCCTGAACCTCCCAGAGACCCCAGAGGCTGTGCAACCAGCGAACAGCTACCGACCACATCAGAGCACCACCACCCCACCACCGCCGGAAGTGACGTACTCCAGGGGTGGACTCAGTGGGCACCAGAGCCCTGCTAAGTCCTGCTCCGTGGAGTGGGCCTCTGCAAGCTGATCCTCCATGGTGGTTGGAGGCTGGTGGCCAGTGTCCACTGCTGTCCTTGCAGCTGATTGGCCTGGGTAAATCCCTCCCATTGACCTGCCAACAGTAATCAAGGCTCGACTGCAGGAGGGGTTGTACACAGCCCACCTGATGGGTGCCACTCGAGTGCCCAGTTTAGGTAATAGGGGAGGCTGTGCCATGGACCCTATGGGATGCTTACTGCATTAGGCCACTCCCCTGAGCCAGGAAGTTGCAGCAGCTCTACCTAATGCATGTGAACAAACGCAGAGAGGCTGCTAAAACAAGGAGACAAAGAAACAGGGCCCAAATGAAAGAACAGATCAAAACGCCAGAAACAGAACTGAGCAAAATGGAGACAAGCGATCTACCAGATGCAGAGTTCAAAACATTGTTTTAAGCGATGGTTGAGAAACTTAGTGAGGACCTCAACAGCATAAAAAAGGGAATGGAAATCATAAAAAAAAAAAAGCAGTCCGAAAGTAAGGCTACCCTAACTGAAATGAAGAAAAATTTACAAGGAATCAACAGTAGATGGAGTGCAGCTGAGAATCAAATCAGTGATTTAGAATATAAGGAAGCAAAAGTCACCCAACCAGAACAACAAGGAGAAAAAAGAATAAAAATTTTAAAAAATGGGGACAGTGCAAAGAACCTCTGAGACACCTTCAGGCATACCAATATTTGCATCATGGGGGTGCTGGAAGGAAAAGAGAGAGAGCAAGAAATTGGAAACCTATTTGAAAAAATAATGACAGAATTTCCCTGTCTTAGTGAAGGTAGTAGGCATACAAATCCAGGAAGCACAGAGAGTCCCATACAAGATGAGCCCAAAGAGGCCCACACCAAGATACATCATATTTAAAATGCCGAAGGTGAAAGACAAAGAGAGAATCTTAAAAGCAGCAAGAGAAAAGCAATTAGTTACCTATAAGGGAGTTCCCATAAGACTATCAGCTAATTTCTCAAAAGAAACTTTGCAGGCTAGAAGGGATTGGCAAGAAATATTCAAAGTGGTGACTAGCAAGGACCTATAGCCAAGATTGCTCTATCCAGCAAAGCTATAATTTGGAATGGAAGGACAGATGAAGAGCTTCCCAGATGAGAAAAAGATAAAGGAGTTCATCACTATCAAACCTAAATTATATGAAATATTATAGGACCTTCTTTCAAAAGAAGATCAAAAGTATGAATAAATAAATCAATAAATCAATGAAATCAATAAAAGTATGAATCAATGAAATAGTAATAAATACATGGCTATCAATAATTGAATCTAAAAAACAAAGTAAATGAACAAGCAGAACAAAAACAGAATCATAGATACAGAGAGCATTTTGATGGTTTTCAGATGGGTGAGGGGTTGGGGGGACAGACAAAAAAGGTGCAGGGATTAAGAAATATATATTGGTAGTTACAGAATAGTCAGGGGGATCAAAGTACAGCTTAGGGAATAAAGCAGCCAAAGAGCCTGTAGGCATGACCCATGGACGTGAACAGCGGTGTGGGGATGGCCTGAGGGAGTGGACAGGGGTTTGGGTAGCGAGGGCAAAGTGGGGGGCGGGGAATTGGGACAACTGTAATGGTATTAACAATAAAATGTCATTTAAATTAGAAAACTAAGTAAACCAATCAACTTCAAAGTTAAATAAATAAAAATAAAAATTGTCCAGCTCTCAAGTTCCCCCATCAGTACTTCTGCTTATTCATGTATTCATTTGATGGTGTGTCCCTGCTCTGCTCCTGGGGTGTTGCTGGGCATTAGGGGGCCCAGTGGGCAGGTGCAGAGTCTGTGAGGGCTGCACAGAGGTGACCACGGGCCAGGGGAAGGACATCTAACTCAGGGAGCACAAGGAAGGGTTCTTGGGAAATCTCTCTCCTAGAAGGAGCATCCGACTTTAGGAGCTGAAGCTGTAGTTGAATAAGGTAACAAAGGCATGGCACCAAAAAGGAATATTCTTCCACCATCTATGTATCAGTCAGTCTCTCATCATTTATCAGATGCAAAGGGAGAAAGATAAGTGGGAGCCTGAAAAGCCACAAATAGTTAGGGTTTGATTTTGAGTGTTCACTAGATACTAGGCCATATACAGAGCCCTTTACATCCAAGCACAGAGGTTGAGAAGGTTGGAGTCAAACAGAAGGGGATCTAGTCCCAGCTCTACCCTTTCCTAATTGTGTGATCTTGAACACTTTATGGAATGTCTTCAGATCTCAGCTTTGCTCATCTGTAAAATGAGACTAGTCTTACTACCAACCACTCAGCCCAAAACCTGGTTGTCTGTATGAAATCACATTGCACAATGTGGGTATGAGGCAACTGCTTAGTCAATGCTGGTTCACTCTTATTCCAACTTGCTTTTTTCGTTCGCTGCCCTTCCAGAGCGAGCTGTGGTTTAGAAATGCGCCCAGGTCACTGCTCAGGAGTGGTGCAGCCAGTCCTGCCTGCTTGCCTTGCACATGGGGGGGGTGGCGTCAGAAATGAGATCAGAGGGGAGGCTGAGACCAGGTCTCGAAGAGCCTTGTGGTTCACATTGCTCAGGATGTTGAGTTTGATCAACAAGGGAGTAGCGCACCTCTGTAGGACCTTAAGGTCCAGACTGACAAGGTTAGATTTGCCCTTCAGACAGGTGGCTCAGAGCTGGGAACGACCATAGCCCAGAGCCCAGTCAGGACGCCGTTGCAGTGGCCCAGAAAGAACGGGGAGGGCTGCAATGGGGCAGAGAGGACGTTTAGGCGAAGGGCAGGGAGGTTGGTGGAAGGAGAGGAGGAGGGAGCGAGGGGGGAGGATTTGGCTGCCCCAGCGTTGCTGGGTTCATCGACCGAGTGGATGGTGGCAGCTTGGGCCAAAATGCGATAAATGAAAAATAGGATGTCAGCTAATTCCAGCCACGTAACGGCGGTTGGTAAACTGAAAGGCGGCTGACACGTTGAATACTCCTTCGTGAAGAACTATAGAAATGTGCGCTTTTAAAAACTTTACAGTTAAGCAAGATCGCCCTTGAAATATCTCGTAACGGGAACATTTCAACATAGGAAGAAACGATGCTCTCAGAATAGAAGAGAAAAAGACTATTACGCAAGACTGGGAGAAAGTTTAAGACTAAGTTAGCTTTTAAAGAGGGAAGTGATTAGGTAAGAGGAAGAGGTGAAAACGAATAGACGCTCCGAGATGGGGGAGAAGGCAAATCAGAAGTTCTGAGTCGAGCTGAGGAGGCAGGTGGGTGAGAATGCGAAGACCTGGTGCTGCTGTCTCTGTGGAAATGTGTCCACTTCAGGACGTAATGCACAACCGTTGGAGCAGCGGATGCTGGGGGGTGCCAGTGTGTCAGGGGAGTGGCTACAGCATGGAGGGGGGTGGGGGGCCGGACCCAGTTTGGTGAGGGCCCCCCGTGAACATGCTGTGAGAGTGTGGAATGTGCTAGGAAGGAAGGGGGTGGGGCGATCAGAAAATACAGGGTCAGAAGGTACCAGTTTAGACGGAGGGGCACCAGCCAGCCGTTCCTGGCCTGTTCCCAGATGACCAGTTAAGTGAAGCAAAATCAGGAGTGGTATTTAGAAAATTTGAGGCTCACTGGGTTAAATACTAAGTTAGCAAAACCGCTTTGGCAACCAGAGCAGATAGGTATGTGCCTAGAGGAAAGAGGCTAACCCCAGGTGTCGGCTCTCCCTTCCCAGGGGGCTCGCATTGTGTTTTGTCCGTATTATTCCAGGGGAAGCTGCCAGATGTCAAAATGCTTGCTTTGCACCAAGTAGCTGCTTCCAGAGCGGTCGGGAACGGGAGAGAGCAGAGACGGCGGGAGGCAAGGCTGGCGTTAAACCATGCCAGCTCGTCACAAAGCCCTGCGCTCAGAGTGTGCCTGGAAGCCCCGGCCAGACCACGGCGCAGTCCTTTCAGCTGTTCTTTATCAGACAGGAAGCTGCTGGGAATGAAACACAGGGTGTCCCAGAGAAGACAGAAGGAGGAAACCAAGGCCTCCCTGTAAAATGAGAACGCTCTCTCCTGCTTGCCTTTGGGGATCTTCATTTCCCCAAAAGCAGTAGAAAGGACCGCAGAGTCCTTGGCAAGAAACGCTGGTGGAAAGATAAGGGAATCACCACCGAGGAGAGAGGGAGATGTGATACAGAAGACAGGTCCCTGGTCTCTTCCTTATCAATGCTTCCTGAACAATACTTTTCCGGTCGCCTTTTGCTCAAGTCCCATTGATTTTAACGGTTTTCCCTGGTGGGCGGATTGAAATGTGGGTTTCTGAGAGAACACAGAAGATTAAAACAGGCCAGGCAGCCCCAGATCTGGGAGGGCACAACAAGGGACACCCAGCCAGCTTCCCGGGTGACTCCTCCGTAGAGACCGGCTTCAGTGTAGCAGGAGGTATGGAAGTAGTTCTCAAACAAGCCTGGCTATTTGCACATCCCTGGGCCCAGCTCCAGGACGGCGGCTGAGTCAGCTTCGGACTTGAGGCGGACAGAGACCATGTGATGGACTCCTGGAGCCCTGCCAGGTTTGGGAGCCACTGGGCTACTGGAATATTCTTTGAAGTATGCTTTTATTGGAGATTCCAGAGCACCTAATTCTTTTTCTCCTTTCTTTTTCTACCAGGCGCTGGGAAATCATGAATTTGATAATGGTGTGGAAGGTCTGATCGATCCACTCCTCAGACGGGCCAAATTCCCAATTCTGAGCGCAAACATCAAAGCGAAGGAGCCACTAGCCTCCAAAATAGCAAATCTTTATTTGCCATATAAAAACCTTTCCATTGGTGGTGAAACTGTGGGAATTGTTGGATACACCACGAAAGAAACTCCTATGCTCTCAAATCCAGGTATTTTCTACTTTTATGGCCTCATCGTCTGTAAGCAGATGCTCCGCATCGAGGTTGGCATGCTTTTATGGACTGCTGGGAACAGTGGGAGCGCTGGGTGCTTTGGGCAAGTGGTGCCTCAGGGTGACATTGGTGAAGGCAGGCTGGTGGCCTCCACCTCATTCTAAGGTACTTCTTAAAGACATTGGCCTTCTGCTCAGGGCTCTTCTTTGTTGACAGTATCTTTGTTTAATTCTGTGTGTTCAAAATTGGAGAAGTCCATTGAAATCCTGGGCTAAACGGAACAGGGACATTTCCTGGAGAATGAGACCCATGCGGCTCATGTTAAGGGAGCATAACTAAGAATCAGTAGCATTTTGGGGGTTGCCTTTGTGGGGATTCTGTATTTAATTTAAAAATGTGTGTCGGCCTTAGTAATTTAAAGGGTTTAAATAGATTAAGGTGTTTTTACTAGGCATGTTAGTGTATACAGTGGGCAGTATAATAAAAATTATTGTTAATAAATGTCCATTTTATTTGTTTTGTTCCTTTTAGGAAAAGATTTAATATTTGAAGATGAAATCACCGCGTTGCAACATCAAGTGGATAAACTAACAACTCTAAACGTGAACAAAATTATTGCCCTGGGGCACTCCGGCTTCGAGATGGACAAACTCATCGCTCAGAAAGTGAAGGGCGTGGACGTCGTGGTCGGAGGGCACTCCAACACGTTTCTCTACACAGGTAATTGTTTCCAAATGGCCGCACCAGCCGGGACGTCTGCATCACCTAGTCGCTTTCGCCTTTGCAATTATTTTTAATTTTTACTACTATTTAACATATTACATAAATTACATGATATGTGATACATTATATATGTAGTACACATTGAAAGGTAACATGTAAATCTTACCGAGAGACATTACTATGAATAATTTATTGCTTTCATGATTATGTCAATTCCATTTATGCATATTGTAAATATATATGAAACATAGGCATAAAAATATATATAACAAAAAAATTACTGAACCTCAACCAAAAGTCAGTTTATAGCAAAAGGCAACATGGCATATAAAAATTTTTAAGCGTGCCTTGGCCGAGTGGCTGAGTTGGTTGGACACTGGTGTCGTCCTGTACACCAAAGTGTTGTGGGTTCAACCCTTGTCAGGGCACACACTTAAGCTGCAGGTCTGATCCCCGTTGGGGTGCTACATGAGGCAACCAGCTGATGTTTCTCTCTCACACTGATATTTGTTCTCTCCCCACCTCCCTCCCTCTCTCTCCAAAGTCAATAAGTATATCCTCAGGTGAGGATTAAAACACTTTTTAAGCATGAACAAAGTGCGACAAATAAGGCCTTCACAGCTCAAAGTGACAAGACTTATTTGTAGGGTCACAGGTAACAGAAGCTGCAGACCAGGACTGTGAGTGTCCTGGAGCCACACCTCTGCTGGCCCCTGGTTGGTGGGGGCTCACCCTCCCTCCCTCCCTCCCTCCCTTCTCACCCCTCCCCCTTTTCTTCTCCCTCCCTCACCGTCTCTTTCTTCTTCTCCTCTTCTCTCTTGCTCCCTCTCCCTCTGCTACTGAACAGCACCTGAGGTCCTGCAGCCCATTGCCACCCTCTAGGCAAAATTCCAGAGGCAAAAGTTTGGGATAAAGGAAAGGAGTCTTTATTCAAAAGCTACATGATTTCGAATAACAGCTTTCTACATGTGTTAGTCGCTTAAGCCCATCAATTAAGGCTACATTCTTTAACACCTGAGTTCCATCATTCACCCTGTTAGTTTTTAATTAGCTTATTTTTATAGGATTAGTTTACAGTCTGCAACAACAAAAGATACAAAAGCCACACAAATTTAGAAGAACTGCCTCAGCGGCCATCCCCTCTAGAACATCCAAAGAAGAATAACCCTGCCACCCTCGGCCAGGCCGGCCCGATGCTAAGCTGTGCCCAGAGCTCCTTCCCATCCAAATACCGTTCTTTGGGAAGCGCAGGCAGCTGCAGCTCAGTCAGCCAGGCATCCCTGAGGACGAGAGAGCCAGCCATCTGTGTCTCCGAGGGAGGACTCCGGAGGCATTCCGGTCTCAGCCAGTCCCGTCCTCCTCAAACTCCTCCGGCAGCCCCCTCCCACCCCTCCCCAGAGATCTGATCAGAGGTCTCTGTCCTCTCTGCCCCCCTCCCTTCGTCAATGTAGGAAACAGCCAAAGCTTGAGAGAATTCTTGTAAGATTTTATTGGAGCTGAACTGAGGACATGTGCAGGGAGCAAGATTTCAAATGCTCTTGAGAATAAGAATTCTGCAAGGCTTTTTCTTCATGCGTTTGAAATCAAGAGGAGGCAGCAAGGAAGGCTGCAGAAGGCAAGGAGGGGGGACTGGATTGCAGGGCAGGCCAACGACACTGTGTGCCTTCCTGAGGGTTAACACCGTACTCCAGGGGCGTTTCGAGGGTGTACTGACCAGATGCGCAGGAGCAGTGGACAGAGGTGGCCAGGCCTGTGGTGCGACTGCCCCCCCTGACCTGCCCGGTCAGGAACCTATGATCAGCCCTCCCTGGAGGTTACTCTCCACGGAAACCTTTTTGGCGTTCACACCTTCCTCCCTCTTCAGCCTCTTGCTGTGTCTCTCCCTTTCCCTACCCCTGCTTTTCTTCCCTTCCCCTCTCTCCTTGGTGTTACCTCGTTTCAGTGAGAAATTTGAAAAAAAAATTTTTTTGAACTGTAATGTCCCCAAAGTTTTGGGTCTGGCTCAGCGAGTCTTTCCCATCATGCCCCACATCCCCACTGCATGGAGCTTTGAAGTATTTTTAAGAAAAGGAAAAAGAGGAAGGCCCGACTGGTTGAGGACTGTATCAGCAGTGAGAAGGAAGGCGTTGGTGGGGCGCAACGCACCCCTCGAAGCGGTGGACTCTCAGCGCATCTCTATGCGGGCTATCTAAGGTGATCAAAGCAACGATAGGAAATAGCCCCCAAATAGTGGATAATACCCCAAAATGCTTTGAAAGATTATCACTAAGGAGTGTCTGGTACAAACAGACTTTCTCCTCAAGGTTCTTTCTAGTGGTCTAACGGCCAACTAGACATGAAATAGATAGAAACGAGAAAATAACCAAATTTCATACACACTTAAGTATGGGCGGCCCACGTGCACCAGAGGGTCAGGGACAGAAAGGGAACAGGGAAATGTGGTGCGTTCTGAACCAGGGATGGTGAGGCCAGGTGCCTTAGGGTCTCCCGCGTGTCCCTGCAGCACGGTAAGAGGGGGCGATGGTTAGTAAACGCAAGTTCGCCCCGCCGTGTAGGTGGGTGCAAAAGGTTATCGCTGCCGGTCTCCAGCGATGGGCAGGTGATGCTGCGCAGCTAAGGGAGGTGAGCAGGCCAGCACCACCCACCATGGGGGACTGACTGCCTTGGTCTGTTTTTATGAGCTGCCCTGGCCCTGTCCTCTGGGCTGCTCAGCTCAGAGCTGAGACGTTCAGCGTGCATCTGCCTCCGAGGCTCCAGTCCGGGGCTCGAGCAGGTGTGGCTACAGAGCTAAGGAGAGGAGGGCAGCTGGACCCCTCCCGTGGCCCAGCCAATGCCACCCCCCAAGGAAGCCTTTCTTGATCTGTTGGCCCAAGTCTGGTGACACTGCTGTGTCTCGCTGAGCTTGGCCCGGCAGAGGCGATAGCTGGCCACACTCAACCTGAACCTGTGGCACGGTCCTCCTGGGGGGGCTAGAGTTGGAGACTGTAAGACACACTGAACGGTCTGGCTCAGGAGCAGGGGCCACATTCTCCCCAGGGAGTGCCTGACCAGGCTGCCCGCAGTAGGGGACTCGCTAGCCCGATTCTCCTGAGCCGGTCGCTTCGCCCTACCGAGCTTGAGCCCTGCGGGAGGGTCAGTGGGGTGCTGCCAGCTTGCGCCCACTCTACAGCCTTTTCTCAGAAGACCCTGGAGGAAGTCCAGGCAACCGCAGGGTGGGGGTAGAGTTCTCCTCTTAGTGGCCAAGAGGTAGATGCTGACCTCGGGGTGTGTTGGACTTACCTGCCCCCAGCTCAGAGCTCTAGGAAGCTGGTCTTGGTACACGGCCTGGCCTCTCCTACACACACCAAGGCCAGTAAATGCAAACACAGTGAACAGCGTGGTAGTTGCAGACAGGAAGCCCAAGGCTGGTTAGAAACAACGTCTGACAGTGACCTTAACCTAAAACCCCCCAAGTGGACCCAGAAGCAACACAACCAGTGGTGGGCTTCAGTCCATACCAGAGCTTGACCCAACCAGCCACACAAGTGGCACACCCAAAGGGGCGTTCCGGCAGGCACCGGACCCTGCTGGGAACAACTCTGCCTCAGGGGGCAGCCCCTGCCCAGTGTCTCATACATGGTGACCTAGGTTTTACTCTTACAGCTGCCCAGACTGAAGGGTCAACTCCACCCACAAAAGGGCAGATAGCTTTTAAGACTCAACTACAACAGGGGGTGCATGTAACCCACAGGAAACATTCCTGAAACGTGGAGCACAAGGATCCGGAAGATTGTGTCACTGAGCCCAACAAGACACCTTCATCGTAAAGCCATCATAACAAGTTAGGGAGTCATGGCAGATCTACCTAATACACAGAGACAAAATAGAGAAAAATTCCCAAACAAAAGAACACCAGAAATCCCCAGAAAAAGAATTAAAAGAAATGGATGAAGTGGAAGAAAACAAAAATACCAGATGCAGAGTTCAAAATAATGGTTACCAGGATGCTCAAGGGCCTTAGAGGAAGAACAGGTGATCTCAGTGAGAACTTAAATGAAGAGATAGTGAGAATTAAAAAGGACATAGAAACCATAAGAAAGAACCAGTCAGAAATGAAGACTACAGTATCTGAAATGAAGAATACACTAGAAGGAATCAACAGCAAGTAAGATGAAGCAGAGAAAAAAATCCTCGAACTAGAGAACAAGTTAACAGTAAGCAACCAAGCAGCTCATCAAAAGAAAGAAGAATTAAAAGAAACAAGCAAACTCTAAGAAACCTCTGGGACAACATCAAGAGTGACAACACGAACGTCATGGGGCTACCGGAAGTAGGAGAACGTGGGCAAGGGATGGAGAACCTGTTGGAAGAAACAATGGTGGAAAAGTTCCCTAACTTGGTGAAGGAAAAAGTGACTCAAGACCAGGAAGCACAGAGAGTCCCAATCAAGAGGAACCCAAAGAGGCCCACTCCAAGACACATCAAAAGTAAAATGGCAAAGGTTAAAGACAACCTTGAAGACAACGAGAGAGAGACAGTTGTTTACCTACAAGGGAGCCCCATGAGGCTGCTAAGTGATTTCTCAACAGACACTTCAGGCCAGAAGGGATTGGCGTGAAGTGTTCAAAACGATGGAAAGCAAAGACCTGCAACCAAGACTACTCGATCTAGCAAGGCTGTCATTTAAAACTGAAGGGGAAATAAAGAGCTTCCCAGGCCAAAAAAAAAAAGGAAATAAAGGAGTTTATTTACCACAAAACCATGTTGCAAGAAATGTTAAAGGGATTCCTTTAAGAAGAGGAAAGAGAGGGACATAGGAATAAAGGGGGAAAATGACAATAAATAAGTACCTATCAATAATAATCTTAAATGTAAGTGGATTAAATGCTCCAATTGAAAGACAAAGGTGCCTGCATAGATAAGCAAACATGACTCATATGTGTTGCCTACAAGAGACCCACTCAGAACAAAATATTCACACAGGCTGAAAACGAAGGGATGGGGAAAAACCCCATTGCTGAAGGGAACAACAATACAAGCTGGGGTAGCAGTACTTGTACCTGACAAAACAGACCTCAAAACAAAGGCCATGGCAGGAGACAAAGAAGGTCACCACATAACATTAAAGGGGTCAATCCAACAAGAGGATATAACACTTACAAAAACATATGCACCCAAAACAGGAGCACCTAAATACAAAGAAAATGTAGGTGGACTTTAAGGGAGAGATCAACAGAAATACAGTCACAGTAGGGATTTTAACAGCCCATTGTCATCAGAGGACAGATCTTTCATACAAAAAATCAACAAGGAAACAGAGACCTTAAGCAACACACTAGATCAGAGCAATTAAGTTTATATTGACAGAACATTTCATCCCAAAGCAGCAGAATATGATGTATCTAAGTGTCCATGGAGCATTCTCAAAGATAGACCACATGTCAGGATACAAAATAAGTCTTAACAAATTCAAGAAGATTGAAATCAAGCATCTTCTTGGGTCACAATGGCATGAAACTACAATAAAAAAAAAAAAAAAAAAAAGCAGCCCTTGTCAGTGTGGCTTGCTTGGTTGGAGCATCATCTCATGGACCAAAAGGTCGTGGGTTTGGTTTCCAGACAAGGGCACATACCCAGGTTGTGAGTTTGATGTCTGGTTTGGGCACGTACGAGAAGACAGCTAATTAATGTTTCTCTCTCACATCAATGTTTCTGTGTGTGTGTGTGTGCGCACGCGCGCGCGCGTGTGTGTGTGTGTGTGTGTGTGTGTGTGTGTGTATCTCTTTCTCTTTCTGTCTCTTCTTCCTCTTTTTCCAAAAGCAATGAAAAAATATCCTCAGGTGAGGATTAAAAAAAACCACATTCAAACACATGGAGGCTAGTCAGCACGTTTTTCAACAATGAATGGGTCAACAATGAGATCAAGGAAGAAATGAAGCTACGTTGAAACAAATGAAAATGAGAACACAGCCAGCCCACAATCTGTGGGGCACAAGGAAAGCAGTCCTGAGAGGGAAGTTCATAGCATTACAGGCCTTCCTCAAGAAGCAAGAAAAATCTCAGAGGGAAGAGGGGACAGGATGAAAGAAGGAGAAGGGATTGGCCAAAGAACATACAGGCACGACCTACAGACACAGACCGCAGTGTGAAGATGGCCAGAGGGAAGAGGAGTGGGGACCAGGTGCAAGTGGACCAACAGGGGAGAAAGTGGAACATATGTAATAGTGTCAACAATAAAAATAAAGTATAAAAAAGATGTACAAAATGATGAGAACAGCTCCAAGCACGTAGCAGGCGATCTGTAAGTGTGACGAGGGTGTTGGTGGTCACTGACAGTGACGTGGACTTTCCTAGTGTTGGTGATGGTGCAATCAAACATCAGAGAGCCGCCTAAGGGACCTCAGCGAGTTAGACGGACCGACGGTACCAAGAGCAGGAAAAATCCAGGGCAGCGCGGGGTAAAGGGCTCTGGCTTCCGACTCTGCTTGTGCGGCTGACGCGTGGTTCAGTCCTGCCTCTGCCTGACTTCCCTCACCTGTGGAATGAGGGGGTTACAACAGAACCTGTTGTTACAAAGGGCCACCGTGACTTCCTGTGTGTAATGAATGGTGTCGGTGAAGAGCCTCAGGACGGGGCCCCTGCTTCAGCTGTTCTCAGCTCAGCTAGGTCCCCGCTCTGTAGACAAGACCCAGGAGAAACCTTTCCTGGAGCCTTTCCTTAGCTTTTCTCTAACACACTGTCAGAACCCCAGGGCACACGGTGGGAGCCAGATAGCTGCCTCCCACTCCCTCGTGCTTTAGAGTAGTGACTTCGAACTCTGTTCATCTTGACCCGTAGTAAGAAAGGCATTGTACGAGTGTGCGCGTGTATGCACGTGACTGGAAGAAAACTTTCACAAAGCACCTGGAATGCACTCTGATAGCTTCTGTTCGACTGTTTCATTTTTTTAAGTGTCAGTTACCACCCATTAAGTTAATTTATTCATATTGTAGCTAGCCCATATTTTGAAAAACTCAGCTTTAAATGAGGCATGAGCAAAATCATGGGCGAACAATCATAGTGCTTGACCCCTCCTCCCAGATGCTGAAGTCACCGCCCTGTCACTCAGGATTTTACATCATCTCAGTCGACGCCTTCCTACAGCACCAGCTGGTCACCCTCAGCCTTGACGTGTAGCCATCAATTAAGTGTGTGCCCTGATAGTTCTCAGAAGGGCTGGTGGCTCTGCCTGGCTTCCATTAATTCTGTATCCTGTCCTTCTGTTCTCATTTTGTTCCAGCCAATGAAGTCCTACAAAATAACATGTGCCTTTTGCTAAGTAGATGAATATAGTTAATGATGAATGGGTGAAAGAAAGGTGTGTGGATAAAAATTATAATTTGCTTATCCACAAACCTAGAAGTGGATAATTGCGGACTCGGAGGAAGCCGCCTCTGGAGTCTTAGCCACGTCCTTCACATTTCCCAATTGCTCACCAAGGTTCAACTCGTGCTTGCGAAAACATTCAGTTCTGATACTCATCTTTTTGAGGACTGAGCTCACAAGGTGATAAGGTAATTCCAGGATACGACGGAGGATGAAGCATATTTGCTTGTTTAAATACATTTTTCCAGCCTTAAAAAAAACCCTTCACTGAATTGTTTTGAACTAAATTAGCATAAAGTTAAGGTTACATATTATTAGTCAACAAAATATAGTTAAAAATGACACACTGCTTGAAATTTTAAGTTTGGCCGAGAATCATTTCGGCACGCATACACACCTGAAAGAAAATCTCATGAAGCATCTTGATAGCACCCAATGTTTTTCCTGTTTTGTTACTTAATTTTTATCATGCTGGTTACCACCTGTTAAATCAACTGCATGGTATTGTAGCTGGACCATATTTTTTTTTATAAGATTGATTAGTTGTTTTTTTTAAGATTTTATTTATTTATTTTTAGAGAGAGGGGAAGGGAAGGAGAAAGAGAGGGAGAGAAACATCAGTGTGTGGTTGCCTCTCATGTGGCCCTCACTGGGGACCTGGCCCGCAACCCAGGCATGTGTCCTGACTGGGAATTGAACTGGCGACCCTTTGGTTCTTCTCAGCCTGCACTCAATCCACTGAGCTACACCAGCCAGGGCTGGACCATATTTTTGAAAACTCAGCTTTAGGGTCAGGTGAGGTTGAAGACTGGAGTGTCCATTTGAGCCCGCAGGGGGTCAAACATATGGTGATGGAAGGAGACTGGACTTTGGGCGGTGAGAACACAATGCAATAGACAGACGGTATATCACAGAATTGTACACTCAAAACTTATATAATGCTATTAACCAATGTCACCACAATAAATTTGGTTTAAACAAAATAAGTAAAATACTAAACAAAGTTTGAACTCGGCTTTAAATGAGGCATGACAAAGAACAGTACGCAAACAGTTCTTCTCCAAATGCTGCACATCATTCTAGGTTCCTTGGACTACAGCCGTGTGCAGCAGGCACGCAGGTAAGCCGTCTGCTGGGTCCGAATGGAGAGGACAGGGTTTTCCTCACCAGACTCACAAAATGGTAAAGCTGCAAGGACCAGGGCTGCTCTGCACCTATCTTCTCTGAAGGGATTGAATCCATGTTGTTGCCTTTGGGAAAAAAGTAGCCAACTGAGTGCAGATTGGAAGCAGCACCGAGCACTCCGGGGGAACCTGTCAGTCCTTGAAGGCAGACACACCCCCCAGATGCTGTCTCTCTGTTTGCCTCCTGCTGCTTTAACTTACCTTTGGGTTGTACAAGCCAGTCTGGCCATCTGTGGCCTTGGGGGAGGGTAGACATCAGTGTCTGTATCAGCAGAATAGCAGGGTTAGTTAGAGGTTACCACCTCCACGATTCTTCACTAAGTCTACGATTCCTTCCATTCTGACATCCTGTTCCCTAGAAAGTCAGCCATGCAAACAGCCTGATCGCTTACTTTCCAAAACATAGGGAAGTACGATATCTGTTGTAACACCTTATAACTTTCTGAGGCTACCGCAGGAGTTTAAGTTTACCCCTATCCCTTTGAGGCCCATGCCTCCTGGCTACACCACTCTCTGTCCCTCCCTATCCCTGCCATCGAAAGGCCTCCAAACCACTCCCCAGCGTCAAGTGACAGTTTAGCACCCAACTTCCTGTCTCCCTCCCCACTGCAGCTCCTGCTTTCATCCTGGCGGAGTGGCCACGTGGATGGCTGATCCCATACTCAAGGCTGAGAGCCCCTGGACCCTTGGGACTGTCACCACTCCTTCACTTTCAGGGTCATGGGCTGAGACTTGGTTGTGTCACCACCCAGACTTGCTGTCTCTGAACACTGCCCACCTCGCTCGTCAGAGCCCCCTAGCCCCTAGCCTTAAAGCGCTCAGGCCCCTCACTCCTTTGTGAGCCGGCTGCTTTCCGGCTGAACCAACCTCACGAAGTCCTCTTCTCCTCCCAGTTCTGCGGGCCTCACTTCTCTCCCTGTCAGCCTGGCAGTGTCCGTTACAGACTCTGGGTCAAGTCTACGGCTGACGCATGGAAGGCAGGTGCCCAGGATTGTTGAATGACTAACAGGTGCAGTTCCTTTAAAAGCAAGGTTTCTTTATTTGATCCTTCTTTTGACTAAGTACCCAATTTTGATCGCTTCCGGATTCTGGCACCCATTGGTTGAATATGAAATTCAGACCTTTCATTTATGCAGAGAACATAAATGATTTGAATGAATATTAAATTTTGTTCTCAAAATAAACATAGCTTGCAATGTAAATACAAATTAAGACAGAGCAGAAAAACCTACAGCCGGTTCTTCCCACTGCAGACAGTGGCCAGGTGCAGAGTGCGAAGGGACGGACCCCTCCCTGCTTCAGCAGGATGAGGAAGGGTGAAAGACTTTGCAATCGTTGGTCATCTCTCCATCAGCTTTCACTCTTGCAGCTTAGATAAGTGGCCTTTTAGCACAAGAAAATGGTCTTCTTATTGACCACATCCACAGCCCGAGGGAAAACTCTCCAGCAAAGAACTGTCAGCCCCAGTGAGGACCTATGACAGCTGTGGTTCATTGAGTCAGCTGGGAGGATCAGCCAGAGGGCAGACCTGGGGCTCGTAGCTTCAAAAGATGATGCCCTGGGTTGCAAAGGTGATGTCCTTACCTATTTCAGTAGTTAGTCATCACTCAGGACCTTTTAGTCAATTTCTAGCCATACCCCAGCCTCAGCAACAGCTTCCTTCATGGAGCAAAGCCTTCTGGTTAGTGATTTTTTTACAGTTACATAACACTGACCACTTTTAGTTAGGTCTCATGAAATTGTTTTCCAAGACAAAGTGGGGCTAGCCAAACCCGAAATGTAATAAGAAGAACTGCAAAACAAGGTCAAGTTGATTCAGCAGGTCATGTTATAAGGAAAGCCAACTATTGTGAAATCGAAGGCTCCTTCTTACCACCAGGTACAAATATTTTCCCAGGACTGCGGTTTGTACTGCCTTAATTTGCTGCCTGACGGTGGTCCAAGAAGGACCTCGTTTCTCCTACGCCCCTACCCCTATGGGGTTGTGGGAAGGGCTTTGGGCTCTGGCCAGCCCCATGCTGCTGGGGCTGGTCACTACAGGCTGTCTGACCTCGAACAGGTTACTGAACCACTCTGGGCTTCAGCTTTGTATTTTTAAAAATGGGTCACAGTGACACGACTACTTCAGAGAGTGTTGCAGGGTGCAGTGAGGTAATAGATGAACACAGCTAGGTCCTGGAGCATAATAGGTCCAAGACAAGTATGGCAAGTCTCTGATACTCTGCAACATAGGAAAATACATGTAATATTAAATGAAAAAGTAGAGTATGCACAAAAAATTTTGTACAACTGTATAAAAACTTATTATCCAGGCTGTAACTACGTCAAAGTCACACATCTTCGAGCTAATTTATGGGATTGCTCCTACTTTCAATAAATAAAAAGGCTCCCTTGGCTGGTGCGGCTCAGTGGATTGAGCACCAGCCCACGAACCAAAGGGTCACCAGTTCAATTCCCAGTCAGGGCACACGCCTGGGTTGCAGGCCGAGTCCCCAGTAGGGGGTGCACAAGAGGCAACCACACGCTGATGTTTCCCTCTCTTTCTGCCTCCCTTCCCTTCTCTCTAAAATAAATAAATAACATATTTTTAAAAAATTTAAAAAGTAAGTGAATAAATAAGTAGGCTCTTTATCACACAAAACTTGGGAAACAATAGGGCTTTTCTCACCTCCTCCTTCTGTAATCTGGTAATTCCTTGGGGATCCCATATTTGTACCGGTCCCTTTGATTCTAACTTTTTCTTCTGTTGAATTCTCAGTCATCTCTGCTCTTGACTCTTTCAAACCATCTTTTTCTCTATCCAAGCAGCATAGACCCAAATACGGAAAGCTGACCTTTCATCTTGGTCCCCCCAAACTCCACTGAAACAAGGCCCCCCCCCACATGTGTGCCGTCCCCACAGGGGAGCCGGCCACCGCACAGCACGGCCCGAAGCCTGGAATGGGCCCCTGTCTTCAGAACCCCCCCAGTGCCATCACAGGGTGGGCTCTTCCTCAGCCCGCGCCTCCTCCCAGTCTCCGCCCACCTCCCAGTCTCCGCCCTCCTCTCAGTCTCCGCCCACCTCCCAGTCTCCGCCCTCCTCCCAGTCTCCGCCCTCCTCCCAGTCTCCGCCCTCCTCCCAGTCTCCGCCCACCTCCCAGTCTCCGCCCTCCTCCCAGTCTCCGCCCACCTCCCACTTCCCTTTTCTGGCTTTGATTCTGCCCCAACCCCTATTACTGAAGGCTGCCCCAAACCTCAAAATTTCTCCCACTGCTTTTATGCAAATAAGTGCTCTCTGCCCGCACCTTCACTCCCGCCACGCCCTGCATGCCCCACCCTGCGCCCAACCTGGTCCCTGTCAGGGAGCCTGTCTTCCCAGAGAGGTCGCCTCGCCTCACCTCAGGGAAGAGGAAAGGAACAGGGACACCAGGACCCTTGTCCCCTCCTGGGTGTCCTACTGAGCGGAAAATGGTTTCTCCCTGAAATGCATTCCGCCACCCATTTTCTTCTCATTGCTACCCATAAACACATACATTCAGTAAATATGTATATTAATTAGCAGAAATTTTTAAAAATTTGCCATAGGTTGGTGGGACTACAAGTAATTTTTTTCTTCTCTCTTTGTCAAATCTTGTCATGCTACTTTTACTTAAAAAAAAAAAAATCCTAAATCTCTTTAAACCCTGTAAATGTAACCACCCATTCTAAACTTCGTAACAAGAAAAAATGTCCACGGACAATGACGGTCGGGCAGGCCGTTATTCAGCAGTTCGAGCCTCAGGCAGCGCCCCATCTAAGCAGGTAAGAAGGAGCTTGGCAGAACCGCACAAGGCCAGACATCTTACAGCCCAAGTGAGCCGGGACGAGGAGGAAACACCGGACCGAGCTGATCGGTGTGAGCAGGGCTACCTTCCTTCCGTGGAGGGAGGCGACGTCTTGAGCTGGTCTGCTAGCTTGTGTGAGCGGGCAAGTGCTGGGTGGCTGGCCCGGGTCTCCCTTTTCTGGGAGAGCTGAGCGTGGGAACAGATCAGTTTTGGTTTGCTGACGTGGAGCTTCACATGAGCAAGGGCATCCTGGGGCTCATTTGGTTATTTCAACAAGTGGGATAGTATAAATATTTTTGTTAAGTTAAAAAATATTTATATTCAATTTGAGAATCTGAGCTAAATACACATATGACCAGATATATCTTGTTACATTTCAAAGATAAGAAACCTGGAGAACAGTGCTTTAGCCCAGGCAGCTAAGCGGTCTATCAAATCTCTTGTTCTCAGTTGGCAAGTTTCCCCAGGCCGAGGAACTCCAGCGGCTGTGAACTGGTGTTCATCTGCGAGCGAATCTGTAAATACTCTGTCACACTGGAAAGTGGAGTTGGCGTCATCCAGGCCAGGTGGTCTCCAGGTTCTCCTCGATGGGCTTATGTAAACTGTGTCTCGCTCGGTCCCTAGCCCACCCACGTGACTGAAAGGAATTTGTGGGAAGCGGTTGTTAAGACCCCTCACTGAGTACAAGCACGCAGCACTTCCCACTGGACCAGGGGCGTGAGCACCCTGGGAATGCCTTCTCCAGCTAAATGCTGATTTTTCCCTAAAAAAAATTACCAATTTATGGTCATGTGGACCTCCTTATTAAATTCAAGAAATTAGGTATTACTTCTGAAAAGAGCACTGTTGATGAATAGAACCACAAGGGCGTGTTAAGATGAAAATCAGCCTCTCTCTCCCTCTCCATCCCATTCCTTTGGACTCTGCATTTTAACAGGCCGTAGTGATAGAAACCAGAGATTGTTACCAGAGCCTCCCTGTGTTTGTTTGTACGTAGTAGGTAGAGCTGCTTTGACTCTGTGTCTTGGTAGTGTGGCCTAATAGGGAGCAGTGTGGCCCAGTAGGTGTCCTGTAGGGTCCAGTGGCACAGCCTCCCCTATCACACAAGCTGGGTACTTGAGGTGCACCCTTTGTGTGGGCTGAGCACACTTGCCTCTTGCAGTTGAGCCTTGGTTGCTGTTGGCAGATCAATTGGAGAGATTTACCAAGGCCAATGAGCTGCAAGGGTTGGCTGTGACCACTTACTACCACCTGTGCCCTCCAAGGAGGATCAGCTGTACAGGGGGAGGGCGGTGGTGCTCCGACGTGGTCTGTAGCTGTCCACTGGGTCGCAGGCCCTGGGGTCTCCTGGGTGGTGCAGGCCAAGGTCAGCCCCACCTGTGTTTTGCCAGGAGCCACCCTGCCTGGGCTGTAAAGCTATCGTAGAAGGCTGCTCCGTGTGCTGGGCTTGGAGATTCCTAGGCAAATCCAAGCAATGAATCTAGGCCGGCTGCTGCTGGCGCCAGGCCTGGGGCTCCCTGAGGCCAGCTCTTGACTCTTTGAGAAGATTTGGGAAGTTGTGCCGTATGGGCCAAGACCAGCCATTCATGTGGAAAAGCAAGTTAGCTGGGCCCCTAAGTTGAGTTGGGCAGAGTGTCTGGGATCTCCAAGGCGGGTCTAACGGTGTTGGCCAGGTTGATGGAGTCTCAGATATGGCACCAGCTTGCTGGCTGTCTGGCTTGTTGTGGGAGGGTTTAGAAAAGGGACAGTGGCCTCTGCCGCCTTGATGGCAGACCCTTCAGTTTCCCCCTCTATGCCACTGGTGCCTTTCACGCTGCTCCCCTGGTGCCGGAGCTCAGAGGGAGTGAGTCTGAGTAAGTGAGTCCATGTGTGGGCTCTTTAAGAGGACCTGCTTGGAACTTCAGAAGTTTCTTCCACCAACTCAATCGCTGCTGGGTTTTGCAGCCAGAAGTTGTGGGGACTTATCTTCCTGGCACTGGAACCCTGGGCTGGGGGCCTGGTGTGGGGCTGGGGCTCCTCACTCCCAAAATATCCCTCCCGAATTTTTAATCCACCGCACATTGGTGTGCGCCCAGCCCATTTTGTGTCTTCGCCCCTCCTACCAGTCTGGATGGATGCGGTTGCCTAATTCCATGGTTGTCAGGCTTCCATTCAACTCCATTTCTGACGGTTCTGAGTGATGGTTGTTCAATATTTTAGTTGCAATTTGATGTGGTTGTGCGAAGCGGGGAGCTATGTCTGCCTACACTGCCATCTTGACAGGAAATTGAAAGAAAACACCGTTTACTATTGCATTGGCCCATAGAGACGGGAGCTTATGCCCTGAAGAGCCGACTCCCTGATGGCTTGTTGGCTGCAGCATCAACAAGGGCAAGATCACAAGACACTGTGGGGTTTGGGGTTCAACATCATGCTGGGAGCTGATTGGCTGGAAGTGAAGTAAGGGTAATAAATTACTTCTTCAGATCTTGAGGGTAGTTCTGCGGTCTTTTCTGGTGACTCTCTGTCTGGTCTCAGGGGAAGGTAGGCGAGGGGACATTCCACGTTATGGCCTAGGAGCTGAAACGTGAGTTAGGTCAGGATGATGTTACCTTTAGCTGCCAGATGCATGGGCCTGGGGACCACTAGTCAGGGCCCAGCCGCTGCCTTCTGCTGCCGCAGGGCTGGCCGATTACCCTGGGGAAAGCTGGGTCTCTGACGGGTATATACAGAGAGAGCGGATTTCCAGAGCTAGGATTTAAAGCTAAATTGAATCAAAGCTATAAGGACCCTCGGTCTCAGGGTGGCTGTGTGATAATTTTTGTTCTTATTTATTCTCTTGTTCTATAAATCCCTGTTCTGCAGTGTGGGAAGTGAGTGGGAAGTCAGGTCACTGGGGCGTGACCTGCCCCAGACGCGGGGGCAGTGACTTGCGTGTTTGCCTGGGGAGCGGGTTACAGCCTGTGCCTAGGGCAAGGCGGGGGTCAGTTAGACAGTCCCTGGTGGGATCTTCAGGAAGCAGCCTTGTCTGTCTGGGTCTGGCTGGTGGGTCCGGCACCGGCATAGTCAGTCTGTCCTGCACACTGACCCTGACTGGCTTCCCTTTAAAGTGCACAAATGAATCAATCGTTATATTGTAAGGGGCCGAGAAGCTTCCTCTTACCTTCAGATTTCTTCCAACTGGCCGGATAATTAAATCTACGTGAAACAGATTAACAAGAGAAAAATAACCAAATTTAATTAACGTGCATGCCCATGGGAACCCCACATACAGAGAGAGTCCGAGACCCTGCATGCATGAGAGGTTCGGAGGAAGAGAAGAAACATGAGAATATACAACGTTCAGAGCTACAGGTGGGGGGAGGCCCCCTGGGGGAGGACGGCCACTCTCGGGATGATAAGAAGAGCACCGTTCAGTCATTAGAAGTTTGCCCTGCCCTGTAGATCTGCTAATTGATGGTTATCTCTGATAATCTCTTATTATAGGCAATGCCACTGATTCAATCTCGTGTAGGTCGTTAGGGGAGGGGCAGAAGTTTCCCTTGATCCCAGAGGGTCTCAGTTGCCTTTAGCTCAGAATCGTCCCCATGGCCACGGAGGCACATCCTGGGGCGACTCGTTCTGAACCCCTACATGGCGTCACCGCGAAATGTCCTGCGGAGGGAGAAGTAAAAGACGCTCTGAGAGCATATACCGACGGGCAAAAAGCAGGTTTACAGTTGTGAGTCCATGAAGCAGAGTTTATTCTCATGCTATTGTATAGCAGTTATTTTCCATATGACAACTGTAAACCTGCTTTTGTCCCACCCTGTAGAGAAGGACCTTACAAAGTCTGGGGCGTCATCAGAGGGTGTTCTCCTGACGTCTGGGCTAAGATCAGAGAGACGTGCGAGAGTTAACTTGATGCATGATTATCTCCGATCTTTACTGAGCATTTACCTAAGTTGGGCTTCATTCGTTACATTAACTTCTTTAATCCTCCCAACAGCCCTGTGAGGGAGGTCATGTTACTTTCTTCATTGTACCAAGAAGCACAAACCAAAGCAAGATGATGTCATTCACAGGTAGCTCTCCAGCTCCGGTCTTACTCCGTATTCAAAGGCTGTGCGGTTGGCTGTGGTCGCGGAATGAAAGGAGCTGAGATTGCTGAAGTGCAGGGCAGATGGTCTGTCAGGCGTGTCCAGCCTGCGGGCTGCGTGTGGCCAGGATGGGGCCAGGATGGCCTAGCACAGAATTGTCAATTTACTTAAAACCTTTTTTTGTTCATCAGCGTTCGTGGGTGTTTGTGTATTTAAGGTGTCGCCCAAGACAACTCTTCTTTCAGTGTGGCCCAGAGATGCCAAATGTTTGGGTGCCCCTGGCTCTAGATGAAGCTGGCAGAGTAAGAAAGAGCCCTGCCTTGTAGGCGTAATAGTTTATGATATTCACGCCACAAATTGTAGTGTTTTGCCTAAGGCCAGTAGGAAATATTTTACACCAGGGAGCACATGATCATGTTTATGTTTCAGTAAGACCACTCACGCTGCTGTGTGCAGGCTGGATTAGAAAGAGGGGCAGGAGAGATGTACAGAGACCAGGTATCGGTGGCCGTTGCAGTCTCCCAGGCTTAAGGTAGTGGTGGCTGCCCCCGTGGCTCGCCTGAGATGTGGAGAAGTAGACAAAAGCAGTGTCTGGTGGAAGTGAGCAACTTCCAAGCAATTCAGAAGAAAGGCGCTCCCTGGCTGGTGTGGCTCAGTGGATTGAGCACCAGCCTGTGAACTGAAAGGTCGCTGGTTCATTTCCCAGTCAGGGCACATGCCTGGGTTGTGGGCCAGGTCCCCAGTGAGGGGGTGCGTGAGAGGCAACCTATCGATGTATCTCACACACTGATGTTGCCCTCTCTTTCTCCCTCCTTTCCCCTCTCTCTAAAATAAATAAATAAATAAAATCTTTAAAAAATGCAAATAAAGATTCAAGTCCCTTAGAAGCAATGATGTGAAATATGCTAATTACCAATTACTTTTATCCTGTCCTTAATAGGAAGTTTGGAAGTTCTTAAACTGGTTCCCATACACATTAAAAACCATGACATGGCCCCTGGCTGGTGTAGCTCGGTGGATTGAGCGCAGGCCTGCAAACCAAAGGATCGTGGTTCGATTCCCAGTCAGGGCACATGCCTGGGTTGCAGGATAGTTCCCAGCAAGGGACACGTGAGAGGCAACCACACATTGATATTTCTCTCCCTCTCTCCTTCCCTTCCCGTCTAAAGATAAATAAATAAAATCTTTTAAAAAATTAATTTAAAAATCATGACATGGACTATGTTAAAATATTCTGAAATTCATTCAGCCAATTGAAAACCAGGTCGAAGGTCAGCTCCCGGCACCTCGGTCTCCTCGGTATCCACCCTGGCTGCCCCTTCTGGCCTCGGAGCCCTGGCACTCCTGAGGGCTGCTGGGGTCAGGCTCCCAGGGCAGGGCCCTCCCTGTAGGCTTCTCTCGCGTACCCACTAGGTGCTAGAAAATGCCCCGTTTACCAGCTCTAAATGCCAGCCCACAACTTCACGGACTCTCCAAGTCTGGTTCCCAGATTTGTTTATTTGCTAAATGACTGAAGTAGAGTTCTGGTGGATAACTTCTCTCCTGCCAAGATGACAAGTTGGGTTTCCAAAGACAGATGCGTGGCTCCGTGGGGACAGAATATGTGGCGCATGAGCATCTTTGGCAGGAGGTAGAATGGTGTGGAAAAATCTGAAGCCCTGGGTTGTTTTTGCTGCTCGTGCGTTTTCTGGGGTTGCCGAGTTGAGGGGCAGCAGAGAGGGCTCAGCTGTGGAGGAGGCAGAGATCAGCCACGTGGCGGGTATCTTGCTGGTACCTGATTAAGTCCATTTCAGGCACAGATGACATGTCTTTCTAAAGAAAGGAACGTCCCGGGCTCTCAGTGCTGGACGGTGCTCCCTGTCAGAAAGGAGCTGGAATTCGGAGCTCCTGTTTGTAGATTGTGCATGCTGATCAGATGGGGCATGTGAGCAGTCGTCAGATTTCGAGCTTTTAGATTCTGTTCAAGTTCAGCTGTGTCTGTGGAAGGCAGAAAACTACAGGCTAAAAAAAGTCAGGCTCGTCCTTCTCTGGGATTTCCAGGAAAGTGCCAGGCTTCCTTTCCGAAACCGATGTAGTGCCGTTTCCTCCTGGGCGGGTGTTCTGCGCCACCTTGTGGGCATGTTTGGAACTGCACCTCCCCAAACCTCTCCGGGCTCAGAGAACCTCCATCCAAGGTTGCCCGCCCCAGCTGGTCCCCTGGTGCCCTGAAGCAGAGCAGGTCCCAGGCTGGCCGGGAGGAGGACAAGCACAGAACAGGAGGAGGAGGAGGATGCGAGTGCTAACCTGTAGCTGTCAGAGCCCACGAAGCTGTACCCTGCAGGTGGAGATGGGACAAGGCCCATGCTGCCTCTCAAGTCAGGTGCTTTTGTAAGGATAAAGTTACAAGTCCTTTTTTCTCTTTCGTTTTTTCCAGAGGGAGTTAGAAAATTGGAAATTAAGGTGGGCAGCGGCTCCTTTGTGCTTGTAAAGTGCTGGCATTTGCAGGGCTCGTGGTCCGGGGTGGTGGAGCTGGAGGAGCTGCTCTTGGCATGGGGGTGGGGGGAGCAGAGCGGGGCGGGAGGGCCCCGTAACATTCGCTGCCCTTGTCTCAGCTGTGGAAACGAGCCCCGGAACAGCGTGGGGCACCACAGTGCCGCCCCAGGCTGGGAGCGCGTAGTGGAAAGGACCCAAGCCCCAGAGCCCCACAGTCCTGCTTTCCACTGGGCCCTGCTTCACATTCCAGCCGTGTGACCCTGGACACGCTGCCTGTGACGGTCAGTCTTCTAGTCTGAACGCTGGGGATAATAACAGGGTCTTTTCCATGAGATGCTTGGAGAACCAAGTGAGGTAGAGCCCAGGCCCGGCTCTCAGCTGACTCTGATCAGCGGTTCAGGTGAGTGAGCAACCCACGCAGAAGTTCCCTGGGCCCTAAGCATTCGACTGGAGGGACTGCTCATGGCTGCAGCGAGGCAGCTGATAGACACAGCGGTAGGTCCATGGTGTCTGTTCTGTCGAAACAACCCAAACGAGGTCACTGTCTCTGAGGAGGTGAGATATGACCTGCAGCGCACCTGAAGGGGGGGTGCAGTTACAGAACCAAAGCAGGCCAGGTAATGGGAGGCCAGGGCCCAGGCGCCGAGCGGCCGGGTCCCCCACCCTCGTGCAGTCATGTGCCCACAACGTGGCGGTGCGAGGGCCTTGGCCCCTGGGCGGTGAGTGACTGGGTGCTCTCTCCAGGGCTGCCCTTCCAGACAGAGGTCAGCAGAACCACACGGGTGAGGGCCGGCTGGGGTGGGGAGTGTGTGTGTGCTGCTTGGCCAGCCAGGTGAATGTGGCTCTTCCAAAAGTCACCCGAGGGGACGCAAGATTTAGCAGCAAAACCTGAAGACAGCCCTTTGTCATTTCTGTTCACGGGTCGTTGAAGATTCTAAGATCTGAAAGTGTGGGGCTAGCGTTTCCAGATGTTGCCATTGCCGCATAAGAGAAGGAAATATACATTTATTGAGCACCCACCATGTGCAGTGCACTATGCCGGAGAGTTTAGTCATTTAGCTGCCTCAGCAGCCCTGTGAAGTAGGAATGATGTTGCCCGTTTTACAGGTGAGGAAAATGAAGTGCAGTGAAGTGGCTGTACCCGGCCAGTGAGAAGGGGCCAGGGTCAGCATGGAGGAAGCAGGATAATCCGAGCAGTATTGCATCTTTGCGGCCCCCACAGCACCAGGCGTGGTGTCCTGGACTCAGAAGGAGTTTAGCAAGTGCCTGCTGAGTCACAAACAGAAGGATTCGTTTGCAGAAAGGCCCTCAGAAACACGGGCAGGTGCCGGAGCGAGCCGGGCTCTGAAAGACCAGCTGGGTAGGGCAGCGGCTAGCAATTCATCGATGCGGAATTCACAGTCATCTGGCCGGTGGCCTGCTGGCCTGCAGTCAGCCACGTACAAGGGCTGACTTGATCCGCTCTGGCCCCTGTATTTTAGGCAACCCACCTTCCAAAGAGAAGCCGGCTGGGAACTACCCATTCATAGTCACCTCCGATGACGGACGGGAGGTTCCTGTGGTCCAGGCCTATGCTTATGGCAAGTACTTAGGCTATTTGAAGGTCGAATTTGATGCGAAAGGAAATGTCGTCACTTCGCACGGAAATCCCATTCTTCTCAGCAGCAACATTCCTGAAGGTATGCGAAATTCAGGGCAATGTCCCACTAATGCAGAAATTAGATGGCTGAATTTTTTTCTCCTTTTTTCATTAACATTTCGGGACGAGACTGTATCCTTTTGAAGAACTGAGTTTCTCCGAGTTTATCGTTTTCGTGGATAAAGGGATTTAAAACACACCCACATGCCACACGAATCCCCGTTGAGCGTCAGACACTGTCACTGCCTCTTGTGTCTGTCCAAGCTTTGCCTCGGCCTGGGAAGGATGCTCTCAGCCCCTGTCCGGAGGGGAGCTGATGGCTGACTCCAGGGGGGTCACATGGGGCAAAGCGGGGCTCCAACCCCGACCCCACCCCCAGCAGCAGTGCGCCTGGAGCAAATTGCCCGGTTTTGTGGGCTTCAGTTTCTTTGTTTATCAAATGAGGAGTGTCTCTCTCCCTCTTGGTCGGGGATGCAGAGTAAATATACACTTCCTGTCACCCACTGTCATGCAGTATTACACAAACACACTCCCGCATGTCCCCTCACCTGCCATTTACTGCTTAGGGTGATCCGGTCGGGAGGATGGACAGTGGGGGGCCCTGAGGGGTGGTGGTCTCAACACAGACCTCTCAAGAGCCAGCGGGAGGGGCAGGGGCCACACAGAGAGCAGGAGCTCAGCAGGCCCTTTGTGCCTGCGCTTGGGCGCTGGTTCATGGCCCAGCACTCCACCAGTGCTCTGCCCACACCACCCAGCACAGTGTCGGCCCCGGGGGGGCCCAGAGGCACTCCACAAATCGGAGGGATTGCTGTTCAGATACTTAGCATGCCTTCAAATTCGGGTCCATTCTGGGTCTTGGTCCTAGGAAACAGAATAGAGGGTCTTCAGGAAATTTCGTGCTCAAACCCAAAATGTACAGGCATGTGGTGAAGAGATATATGGTCACGCACGTAGGCTAAATAATGCTGCTTTCTTCAAACTTTAGGCCCGTGGGAGATGGGCTTTGATGGCAGACTGATTTCTGTTGTTGCTGTTACTTTGCTTTCTTCTAGATCCAAACATAAAAGCGGAAATTAACAAATGGCGGGTAAAATTGGATAATTACTCTTCCCAGGAATTGGGGAAAACGATTGTCTACCTGGACGGCTCCGCTCAATCGTGCCGCTTTAAAGAATGCAACATGGGCAACCTGATTTGTGATGCTATGGTGAGCGGCCCGCAGGGATGCAAGGCGGGGGCCCCAGGAGCGGGGGAGAGAGAAGGAAAGAGGGAGGGAAGATGCGGGGGCGGGGAGCAACCTGAGAGTTACATAACTGAGCATTTAGAAAGAAATTAGTGCCCAGACTAGAGCTCCGTAGGGAGTCACAACCGAGCACCTTGGGAAGGTACGTCAGCTGCACCAGCTGACCATCACTCCATCGGTTTGCAAGAACTGAAGCCTTTATCTTGAGTCATTCACTTTTGGACATCTGAGTTTTGGATGTTGCTTTTCCTGTAAGGTGAGCCGAATACATCAAACTCTACTACTCTGAAGATGCGGACATAAAACATCCGCTTGGGCCTAACTTGGCTCCGGAGAGCTAGGCCTCGTGTGACTGGAACCCCCGTCACAAACAGAGGCTGACCACACATTTATAGCGATGACAGGTCCGCGGCTGAGCCACAGCAGCCATGAAAAGCACCCCTTGCCCCCCCTGTCTGTGGGAAGGTTGGGGTGGCAGCCCTCTGGGGGCTCTGCTGAGCCAGGCCTCCCAAGTCAGACTCCAAGCCCATACGTACCCGAGGGGTCATTTCTTGGTCTGTGCTCTGGACGGTGCGGGGGACGCAGCCTCCTACCCTCAATAAACGTCTGCCACGTGGAAGCGACAGTATTCACGCTTTCCCAGGTAAGACAGATGCTGCAAGAGAAGGAGCTGTAGACACCAGCAGGTGTGGATGTCTAGAGAGAGGTCCCGAAGGAAATCCCCCAGGCTAACGAGTCCCTTGCCCTGACCGGGAGTCAAACTGGAGACCCTTTGCTTTGCAGGACAGTCAGACCAGTTAGGGCAAGACCAGGCTCCTTGCTGGCCTGAGGGCTGGAGTTGAAAGGCTTTCAGGCCCTGCCTTCGGGAGCAAGCGTGGGGCCTGCCCTGGAGGAGCGACCCACAGGCCAGTCTGCTGGGGAAGAGTCGGTTCTGCTGAGATCACGGGCACCTCAGGGGAGGGGCTCAGAGCACGGGACAGGTCACAGTATCTCTTTTTTGCTTCTCAGAGCGTGAAACTAGTTCTGATAATACTTGAAAAGTCTCTGGGAACACAGGAGCAGGAGAAAGCAGCTTCATTTCCTCAGTAGGGCCACCTAATTCCTGGCACTGATCCTAAGGACGAAGACTCAGAATAAGTAACGTAAGTTCATGCTGCCGTTGCAGATTAACCACAACCTCAGACACTTGGAGGAAACGTCCTGGAACCACGTGTCCATGTGCATTTTCAACGGTGGCGGCATCCGGTCTCCCATCGACGAGCGGAACGATGGTATGCTCCCCAGGCTCCCGGTCCTCAGCTCCGCGCCCTCCCTCCGACCATGCACGTGGGCAGCCTCAGCTGACCCCTGCGGCCAGCCGCGCACCACGGTGTCAGTCCCTTCAGTCTGAGTTAGCCACGACTCAGGCCAGCGCCGTGCCCGAAGGGTGCACGCACACACGCTCGGCTTCTCCTGTGTGTCCGCACGCCGCAGCAGCAGGCTACGGTTGGTGGAACCCAAGCTGATGGATCTCAGCTTCTGACTCACAAAGTTAAATAGGAATTGCTCCTGATTTATGCAAAACATGGACAGCCTCTGCCCCGATCTCTGGAGAGAGAAAGGCAAAACTGTTTTCTGTACTGGGAAGCATACTACTGAATTAAATCCTTTTAGGGCATTTACAGATACCCAGGATGATGTTATATGATGATATAAACCGACTAGACAGATACTCAAGATGTTCTTGCTGTCTCCCCTGATACACCATCAAAGCCAGCCCGTCTGGGTGTGAGCCCCATGCTCACCTGATTGTTTCAGTCAGGACGGGGGCAGGGAAGCGCTGCCTGTCTGGGGGACCTGAGCAACCAACGTTTGGCACCCGCCGCAGATCTGCCGCAGGCCAGGAGATCCAGGGCAGGGCGCAGGCGAAGGCGTCTTGGAACCTGTTTCCCCCCCAAGTGCTGGGAGGCACTTAGAGGCCCCCGATGCTGATCCACTAGCCCCCTCCCCCGCCCCCACTGCGCCCCATCCTAAAGAAAACTGGTTTGGGCGTCGGCTGGTCCCCAAGGTATTTGCCTTCTTGCCTCACGGGCGACTCCCCTCAGGCTCGATCACGTGGGAGAGTCTGACTGCAGTGTTGCCCTTCGGCGGCACCTTCGACCTGGTCCGGCTGAAGGGCTCCACCCTGAAGAAGGCCTTCGAGCACAGCGTGCACCGCTACGGCCAGTCCACCGGCGAGTTCCTGCAGGTGGGCGGTAAGTCGCCCGCCCTCCCTCCCGGTGGGGTGGGGCTCCCGGCCGCCTGGCGCGGCCCCCTCTTCACCGGGACCCCCGTGGCCAAGCTTGCCCAGGCTCCCCGCAGGCCGGCGGCACGGACCGGTGCATCGTCTTCCCATGGCTGCGAACTCCCAGGCCGCCGAGATTAGGTCGCTCTCCCAGCTCCAGGTGCCCGGCAGTGAGCAGTATTTGCTGAGTTTGATTTGGACCTCAAACGGGCCCTCCTAACCCTAAGCGGGTCAGCTGCAACTGAAGTCATTGCTGTTAAAATCTTAGTTGTTTAAGCTTTCAATACTCCTAAAAAAAAAAATATCCCTCGTGTGTTCTAGTCCTGATTGTCTGGAGCCAAGCTAAAGTTCAAAGGCAGGCGTGCGGTGTCCCTCAGTTGTTAACGAGGATGGTTTCTGGGAGGGGCAGCCTGCTGCACAGACACACCTGACGTCTGAAGCAAAGGGGTTCAAATCAGGGGGAGCAGTGGCCTGGGGCAAGTCTTCACTGTCTCTGAACTCAGAGAAAACCTGCCCTGCCCCCCTCACAGATTCCAGTGAATAGTGCATGAAAAGAAATGCTTCGCAAATTGCCACGGACTTCGGAAGTGCTTCTGTCCATAATTCCATGGCCTGATGAATTCACCTTTGAATGAATATTCTTATTTGACTCCGAAACCGTAGCAGGCCCTCGGTTCTTTGACTGCAGACAGCGGGCCCCCCGTCAGTGGGTGTGACGGCTGTGAGGGGTTTTCCCTGTGCAGAGAAGCCTGTTGGGACAGAGGAGCTGCAGAAGCCGGTGGGGCTCGGGCCTGCCATGGGGTAACAGACAGTCTGCATTTGTCCAGGAGGGAGTGGCGGGAACAGCCGGGCTTTGATGCTCCCAGGTTGTGCTGGGTAGTGGTATGTTTTGCGGAAGTCGCCCAAGTCCAAATTATTACCATTTTGTGGTCTTCAAAATTGTAGCAAATCTTCACCACCTCTCGTCCATGCCTCAGTTTTCGAAGCTGCTGAACCGAGCTGCTGGACCAGTTCAGTCAGGGTTTTCCAAGGATGTGGCTTCTCCCCACGGCGTTGCCCCTTGCCTGTTCCGGGCCAGACCCCATTTTCCTGGGCTCTCCCACCTCCCACGAGGACTCAGCCCAACCCAGAGAGGAAAGCTGCAGCGTCACCGCAACTGGCTTGTTGAAATTCCACTCAGGTCCAAACTAAATGAAAGCTAAGCCCAGTGCCCCAGTTGCAGGTTTTGGCCAAAATCTCTCCCTTAGAAAAGAGACATTTCCATTTGGATCCAGGGAGAGCGCACAGACTCATTTCTTTTCCAGGAATTCACGTGGTGTACGATCTTTCCCGGAAGCCGGGGGACAGGGTGATCAAATTAGATGCTGTTTGCACCCGGTGCCGCGTGCCCAGTTACGAGCCGCTCAGAATGGACGGCGAATACAATGTGGTCCTCCCGAGCTTCATTGCCAAAGGTGGTGATGGGTACCAGATGATAAGAGAAGAGGCCTTACAGCATAACTCAGGTGAGCACAAGCGCCTGCCCCCGTCCACGTCCCGGAGGGGCTCAGGGACAACAGCGCCGGTCTGTGGAGGGCAGCTGCTGGTGACGCCGGGTCGGCAAAGCCAGAACCCAGGTGCTGCCCTGCGCCGGCTCCTGCCTGTCTGTGCAAACCGGCGCCTGGTCCCTTCCCAGCACACACGCCCACCCATCCAGGCCCAGGGAAGACACACTTTTACATCAAAAGTGTTTTAAAGCTCTCTTATGCATATACAAACAGCCATTTGAATTGTGAAAAATGAGTTTTGCACTTACAGAAAAAAACATAACCCTAGATCTTTAGGTTGAATGTGGAAAATCATCACAGTAAATGGTCTCAACTGGAAGAAGATTTCGTGTGAATGGGGCAAGGAGGCCTGGGGCACAGCCCCACCCATCAGCACAGTGCCCTGGTGGAGCGAGGGATGGGAACCCCGCTTGACCCCGGCAATATTTTTGTCAGCATTGAGGGTCGCCAGACCCCGACCTTTTAAAAACCTATGAGAATCACATCATGTGCTTAAAGTCCACTGAGAATATACCACCCCTTGCTCTCTCGGGGGCCGAAGACACACACAAGCTGCTCTGTATCGTTGGGGTGGAGCTCAGCGGGCTTCCTCCTCGGCCTTACTGTGCTAGACCTGCCCTTCAGGGGCTGATCCAGGACGGGTGGAGGGCGGAGGCGGGCAAAGTGGGCACCCTTCCCGGGGAAGAAGGCGCTAGCTGCTTCTGTCCGTTCCCTGACAGAGGACGTAAATCAAGCTTAACAAGGTGTTCCCTTAGGCCCCACAGCCATCGGCTCCCCACGAGACCAGAGGGCAATGCTGTGCAGCACCCGAGCCCCAGCTGCTGGGTGTTGGAGAAGGAACTCACGCTGGAGGCTCAGGGAGCCTTGGTCCTACGGTTTCTCGGCCATGGCTGTGCATTAGAATCACCGGGGGAGCATGTTAATTAAATATCAATACCTTGTCCCCAACTTTTAGGAGATTCTAATTTAACTGGGCTGGGAGAAAGGTCTCTCTCAGTGATCCTCGTGAACACCCAGGGGTGAGAACCAGAGAGCTGTTCTTTTTTAAGTACTAGAGTAATTTTATATTGAGATTTTCTTGACATAACATTAGTTCCAGGTGTACAACGTAATTATTTGATCTTCGAACATACTTTGTGAAATCACCACAGGAAGTCCAGGTAACATCCATCACCACACACAGTTACAAAACAGTATTTTACTTACGATGAGGACGTTTTACAATCTCTCACAGCAATTTCCAATACACAACTCGACATCAGCTATCGCCACCGTGCTGGACCTTTCACTCCCAAGACTCATTTTTTAATCGGACGTTTGTACCTTTTGATCCCCTTCATCTCTTTCTCCCACTCCTCACCCCCTGCCTCTGGTAACCTTGTCTGTTCTCAGTTACCTGTTCGGTTGGTTTCGTTGGTTTTTGAGTCGCCCATATAAGTGAAATCATATGGTATTTGTCTTTTTTGGCTTATTTCACTTAGCATAGGGCACTCAAGATTCATCCGTGTTGCCCCGAATGGCAAGATTTTATTTATTTTTTTATAGCTGAATAGTGTGCAGGTACACAGTAGGGCAAAAGGAGGTTCACAGATGCATGCTTTCAAACAGTTTATTCTTGGATTATCATTTGTTATCACTTTCCCTACAAACAACTGCAAACCTATCGTTGCCCCACAGTGTGCATGTGAATATGTTACATACATGTCACCATTTCTTTACCCATTTATCCACGGATACTTAGGCTGCTTCTTGGCTACTGAAAATAATGTTGCGCTGTGCACAGGGAGGGAGGAGTGCATATGTTTCAAATTAGTGTTTTCGTTTTCTTTGCGTAAATACTTGGAAGCGGAATTGATGGACCATAAGGCAGTTCCATTTTTTAATTTTTGGAGGCACCTCCGTAAGGTTTCCATAGTGGCTTGCCAATTTATATTCCCACCAACCAGGCAAAAAGGTTCTCTTTTTCACATCCTCACCAACACTCATTTCTTGTCTTTTTGAGGATGGCTATTGTAACAGGTGTCAGGCGATACCTCATGGTGGCTTTGATTGGTATTTCCATGATGGTTAGTGATGCTGAATGCCCTCCTTGTGCCTGCTGCCATCTGTATGTCTTCTTCGGAAAAATGTCTATTCAAATCTTCTGCCCCATTTTAATCAAATATTTTTTAATGAGTTGTATTAGTTTGCTATATATTTTTAATATTAACCCCTTATAAGATCTATCATTTATAGAGTGATGTTTCTAAAATAAAAATTCGTCAGGTTCCTATGCGTTTGTTGTAGTTATAGACAATTAGTATTCCTTTATCAGCTTTCCTCTTTCGGAAATGAAGTCTCCATTGTGTCTCCAGAAGTTTGGTGAAACTTATTCTGGAGCAGGCAAGCAAAAAGAAGCCGCTTGTATTTACAAGTCTCAACTCTTTTCTCTGGACCCAGGTCCCCGAGGCCCCCGCTCTGGCGTGGTTTAAGGCAGTTATGCCAACCGCCTCTTCCCCGAGTCACCTCAGAGCTGACCGGGCCCCCAGTTCTCCGGCAATGGGCACACTGTCACCCGGTACACAAGCAAGCACCTGAAATCTTTGCGGTGTGATCGCCACTTCTTTTCCGTGACGCTTTATCTCTGCTGAGAGAGGATTATCTTCCTAATTGTAATTAGAAAGGTCTTTATAGAAATACATTAGTTTGCCCCAATCTTACTGTTAATCAATACCTCCTCTGTGCTTAAAATAATGTCTGTATTTTTCTAGGTGACCAAGATACCAACGTGGTTTCTCAATACATCTCAAAAATGAAAGTAATTTATCCAGGAGTTGAAGGTCGGATCATGTTTTCTGCAGGAAGTCGTTACCATGGAAACTTGCCTCTAATATTTTTCTCAATTTTGGCAACCAGAGTTTTATATATTTTATACCAATAATTACAGACTCTCTCGTCAGAACTACGTGAAACTGCATTTTTTCTCAAATGAGATTCAAGGCTACCTTTTAGGGACGTCATTGTAACAGCACAGACCATCTTCACAGGCTCCTAGAAGCTGAACTTAGATCTTTTTTTAACATTTAAAAAAAAACCCACATTTTAAAGGTTTTATTTATTTATTTGTACAGAGAGGGGAGGGGAAGGAGAGGGAGACCAGCAATGTGTGGTTGCCTCTCATGTGCTTCCTACCGGAAACCTGGCCTGTGCCCTGACTGGGAATCGAACTGGCAACCCTTTGGTTCGCAGGCCGGCAGTCAATCCATTGAGCCACACCAGCCAGGGCAGCTGAGGGTATCTTAAATGAAGACACTGACATCATCAATCAGGATGGACAGCTTAGTGAACACATAGGAAAGAATTTAAAATGAGCCCTATGAAGAAGGCCAACCATCTGTAGTTTACATATGCAAATTTTAAACTCTTTATAATGATACTTAATGGTCTCCTCTTTTTATAATTATCAGGAGCCCCAAGCTCATGGATGAAAAGCCTCTACTTAATCTCTGGTCTCTATCTTTTTTTTTTTTTTTTTTTAGCTCCTGTTGTTATAGCAAGTTTAATGGACTAGACACAGGGTAGTCCTCTCTCTTGTGCCACCTGTGTGCTTTCGATGAGTCAAGGGACAAATGATGCAGCAGATAATGGGACAGGCCAAGTCAAGGGGCAGGGAGACAGGGAAAGGCCAGGGCACCCAGGACCAACCTTCAGTACAGAATGAGAAGAGCTACACGACAACTAGATGTGCCCAGCAGACGTTCGCTAAGGAGCAGCAGCCTGGTGCCTGACGTGGCAGTGTTCACGACTGTGCGAGCTGCCGTCAGTTCTGCCTCTGCTCCTTCCCCCTCCTTAACTTTAAGAGAACCACCTAAGACGAGCTGTGACTCTAAACCTGCGTGGGGCCCTCCCTACCAAGTGCCAGCACTGTCCTTATTCTAGTTGGGCCACACACACGCACACGCACACACACACACACTTCCTCCCCCAGTTATGGAAAACCCAGAGGGGAGACAAGGGTCGATTGTAAGCGATGGGACACAACAGAAGTGTGAAATCAGCTCTGCCTCCAATCTGATCACTCCTAAGTAATTATCAAGTGTAGCTGTAAGAACTCCTGCCGGGGGTGAGCTGCTCTGGGTGGGTGTTCAGGAAACACCCAGACCGATGGGGTGAGAAACTCCCAGAGAACAAGGTACTTGCTTCAGGTGGTAGTGCGAGCGTGTGAACCTGCTCACTATCGCATCACTGAGAAATGGAAACCTCCTTAAAAAACAGTAAGCACTCCCAACCCTCACCCCGCAAAAAACAACACCTACAAAGACCACAAATGAAAGCCAAACAGAAGCTTGTGCGGACGGTAAGGGGGTACGGAAGCAGTTTCTGGGGCGCTAGAATATCCACGTCTGTGTCTGCTCATTGGTCACCCAGGCTCGTTAAGTGTGTGAAATCTATTGTTTATGATATAGAAACATTTCCAAATATATTTATACATAATAAAAAGTTGGAATAAAAAATAGTAAACGGAACTAGACGTTCGGAGAGGGAATATGTTTGTTTCTTAATGTTTACAAATATTAAGTACTCTTAATACAGAATATCTACTTTTTTAGTTTCAAAAGCTCTGTATAAAGGTTGTTGCCATAACAATATCTTCAGTTCTATGTACAGACACATTATCCATAAATAAATATCAAGATTGTAAGAAAAATTAGAGGTGCATTTGGGGAATATTTTTTTATGCTTGCCCTAGTAAAATAGGATAAATCCTAATAGAGCACAAACTTTAGCGAACATTTTTCTAAGTTTTCTAAATATGTGTGTGCAGGTATCATGCCGGGGTATAAGAAATGACCTCAGAACACTTTGCAATTGTAGATTCCAGACAGTGAAATTGGAGATATGCTCTTTGTCTTTGGTAGTTATTTCTTCTCTCAGGTGAACACCTATAACATAAGAGAGTATGACTGGAGGAGACTTGGACAGTTTATCACTGATATCATTTCCTTCGATCACAGGCTGCTTCCTGCCTCACCCAAAAAAGGAAAAGAAAAATGCATGTAATTTTCAGGTAGAAGAGTAAATACAGAATATTTTAAGTAATACCACTAAATTTTCTGGCATTTCATACACAGAATCAAATGCAGAAACTTTTCGAAGGCTGTAATGGTTTCCTAAAAATTAGAAATATCCAAGTTAGGGTTGGGGATTTTCATTAATTTATCGGAACTGGCTGTGCATCTAAGCATCTTCAAGCATGCAGATGACACAACAACCTTCGATCAATCAGACACGTTAAATTAATTTGCTGGCAGAGCCACCTTTAACAGTCTGTAACAAGCTGGGTTTCTTAGAGGGAAGCGTACGCTGCTAATAGCTGGCTGTCCATTAGAAAACTTGCTCCCTCAGGGAGTGCACAGTCCCACGCATGTATGGCTACATTTGCCAAAATTAGGAAAGGTCGCCGGTCCATTTCATGGGGCTACTGTCACAAAGTGCCACAAACTGTGTGGCTTAAACAACAGGATTTGTCATCTCACAGTTCAGGAGGTTTGAAGTCCGAGGTCAAATTGGTAGGGTGAACCCCTTCTAAGTTGCAGCCCTCTCTCCTAGCTTCTAGTAGACTCACGGATTCCTGCCTTATAGATAGTATTCTCCCCATGTTTCTATACTTCCTTTTCTCTCTGTGCATGTCTGATTCTGTGTCTAAATTTCCTCTTTCTATAAGAACGTAGGACTTCTGGCCAAGATGAAGGCATAGGTAGACATACTTTGTCTCTTCACACAGCTAAAAGGACAGCAACAAATTTAAAAACAAAAAATAACCAGAATTGCTAGAAAAATCAAACTGTATGGAAGTCCGACAACCAATGAGTTAAAGAAGAAACATTCATTCAGACTGGTAGGAGGGGCAGATATGGCATCTGGGAAGGAGAGACCACAGCAAGGGGGTGAATGGTGAACAGGGTGGTCCCACAGTTGTGTGCAGATAACTGGGAAGAACAACCAGGGAGCAAGACAGACAGAGCAATCCAGGGTTCCAGCATCGGGAAATAAAGCCTCAAAACCTCTGGCTGTAAGACCTGTGGAGGCTGCGGCGGTGGGAGAAACTCCCAGCCTCACAGGCCAGTTTGTTGGAGAGACTCCCAGGGTCCTAGAACATACACAAACCCACTCACCTGGGAATAAGCACCAGAAGGGCCCAATTTGCTTGTGGGTACCCGGGGGAAGTGACTGAAGGCTGTCCAAGAACCTAGCAAGTACAGCACTGTTCCTTCTCGGACCCCTCCCGCTACATACCTACATACAGTGCCACAAAGTGGAGAAGAGGGTTGCCCCGCTCTGGCAAATACCTAAGGCTCCGCCCCTTACTACATAACAAGTGCACCAAAGCAAAAACATATGGCCCAAATGAAAGAACAGGTCAAAGCTCCAAAAACAGAACTAAGCGATGAGGAGATAGACAACCTATCAGATGCAGAGTTCAAAACACTGGTAATCAGGATGCTCACAGCAATGGTTGAATATGGTTGCAAAATGGAGGAAGAATAAAGTACATGCAAAATGAAATAAAGAAAAATATACAGGGAACCAACAGTGAAAGGAAGGACACTGAGACTCAAATCAACAATTTAGAGAACAAGGAAGAAATAAACATTCAACCAGAGCAGAATTAAGAAATAAGAATTAAAAAAAAAAAGAGGGCTGGGACCATGCGGCTTTGGGTGGTGCTCCCTTTTGCCACGTGGCTTAGGAAGCAGAAGAGGCCTTGCTGGGAAGGAAAGGGGCGAAAGGACTCTTGTGGTGGGCCATGAGAAGGTGCCGCGTGGGGTTTTGCTTTTTTTTAAAATATATTTTATTGCTTATGCTATTACAGTTGTCCCTTTTCCCCCCCATCATTCCCCTCTACCCTTCACACCCCCTCCGACCCACATTCCCTCATTTAGTCCATGTTTTGTAAGTTCTTTAGCTTCTACATTTCCCACACTATTCTTGCCCTCCTCCTGTCTATTTTCTACTCACTGTCTATGCTACTTGTTCTCTGTACCTTTTCCCCCTCTCTCCTCCTCCCACTCCCCTGTTGCAAACCCTCCATGTGATCTTCATTTCTGTGTTCCTACTTCTGGTCTAGTTGTTTGCTTAGTTTGCTTTTGTTTTAGGTGTGGTTGTTAATAATTGTGAGTTTGCTGTCTTTTTACTGTGCATGTTTTTTATCTTCTTTTTCTTAGATAAGTCCCTTTAACATTTCATATAATAAGGGCTTGGTGGTGATGAACTCCTTTAACTTGACCTTATCTGAGAAGCACTTCTATCTGCTCTTCCATTCTAAATGACAGCTTCTCTGGATAGAGCAGTCTTGGATGGAGGTCCTTGACTTTCATGTCTTGGAATACTTCTTTCCAGCCCCTTCTTGCCTGCAAGGTCTCTTTGGAGAAATCAGCTGACAGTCTGATGGGAACTCCTTTGTAGGTAACTGTCTCCTTTTCTCTTGCTGTTTCTAGGATTCTCTCCTTCATTTTAATCTTGGCTAATGTAATTATGACGTGCCTTGGTGTGTTCCTCCTTGGGTCCACCTTCTTTGGGACTCTCTGAGCTTCCTGGACTTCCTGGAAGTCTATTTCCTTTGCCAGATTGGGGAAGTTCTCCTTTATTATTTGTTCAGATAACTTTTCCACTTATTGCTCTTCTTCTTCCCCTTCTGGTACCCCTTTAATTCGGATGTTGGGACATTTAAAGATGTCCTGGAGGTTCCTAAGCCTCTCCTCATTTTTTGAATTCTCGTTTCTTCGTTGTTTGGTTGTTTCTTTCTTCCTTCTGGTCCACTCCATTGATTTGAGTCCCAGTTTTCTTCCCATCACTGTTGGTTCCCTGTGCATTTTCTTTCATTTCACTTAGTGTAGCCTTCATTTGCTCATCTAATTTGCGACCAAATCAACCAATTCTGTGAGCATCCTGATCGCCAGTGCTTTGAACTGTGCATCTGATAGGTTGGCTATCTCTTGGTTGCTTAGATGTATTTGCTCTGGGGCTTTGATCTGTTCTCCCATTTGGGCCATTTTTTTTTGGGGGGGGTCTGGTCGCACCTGTTGCATATGAGGGGCAGAGCCTTAGGTGTTCACCAGGGTGGGGCAACCCAGTTGCTGGGTTGTGATGCTGTATGTGGGGGTGGGGTCAGAGAGGGAACAATAGCATTTGCTCCGCTCTTTGTTGGATTTCAGTCCCTTCTGCCGCTTTCCCCAAGCAAACTGGGCCTTTCTGGTGCTGAGTCCCATGTGGATGGGTACATTCTAGGACCTTGTGGGTCTCTCCAGTGAACTCTCCTGTGAGGCTAGGAGTCTCTCCCGGCACCTCAACCCCCACAGCTGTTTTCAATTGGTGTTTTGAGCCTATTTCCCTGTGCTGGGACTCTGGGTTGCGCAGTCTGTCTGGCTCCCCAGTTTCGCCTGGGCGTGAAGGTGTGACCGCCCAGTCTCAGCCAGCCATCTTCCACACCGTGCCCCGCCTCACCATCGCTGCCTTGCTGGGTCTGCCTGTTGCCACCCCACGCCTGGGTCTGCCAGCCACTGCCTGAGTGCCCAGGGTCTACCCACTGCCATCCTGCGCGCCCGGGGGGTGGCAGCTGCTGCCTTGCACGCCCAGTGCCGCATTTTGCCGCGACTCCTCTCCGCATGGCACCAATCTCTGCCTGCCTGACTCTGCTCCTCCTACCATCTGGATGAATGTGTCTATTTTAACTCCTTGGTTGTGGGACTTCCATACAGTTCAATTTTCTGTCAGTTCTGGTTGTTATTTTGTTTCTAAATTGTTGTTGTCCTCATTTTGGTTGGGCGAGGAGGCACAGCGTGTCTACCTACGCCTCCATCTTGGCAGGAGGTCTGAAGGTGCCCCATGGCTTTGGATTAACTGGAGATCGCAGTGGCGACACAGCTGATGGTGCCGGGAACCGAGGGGCTACCTGAGTCACGGACTTCTATTTATTTTCCTGAGATACAGAAGAACTTTTTCAATTTTCAGCTACGTAAATTTGGAAATAGATGTTACACTAAGTGAGTCCGGAGCAAGCTCACAGAGCCGAGCCCCACGAGGGGCACTACACGAGCGGCACACACTGAGCGTTCAATACACGTTTGCTGAATGAATTGTGCACAGTTCCCTCTCCTGCATCTGTCTGCTACCATCCTCGCTCAGATGAAAAGCCACGCCGTCCTTTTTCCTACATCGTCACTTGTTCAGAGAAATTAAAGAAAACTATTTCTCTGCCTAAGAAAACCTACCCTTTTCATTGTGCAGAGCAGTCTGACTCTCCTTTACTCTGATGCTCCTAAAAGCAAAAGACCAATCAGCTCTTCCCCAAGAAGGGTGGCTGCCTTCCTCCAAAGACTGAACCGTGTGGCCCCCTTCCCCTACTCCCTAACATGAAGGTCGTCACAGTTTCTCTGACGGTACCCCTTTCCCTCCCTGCTTTCGATCTGCACCAGGAACTAGCAAACTACACAGCCTGAGGGCCAAACCCTGCCTCCCACTCACTGCTTTATGGAAATTAGGTTTTGTGGGACTACAGACACATCCCTTACCTGATGCGAAACAGCACTTTAATATAATTTCATAGAAAAAAATATAAACATCAAATTAACAAAAAATAGCTAAATAGAAAAACATTTTTCGTTGCATTTAACGATCTTCCCAGGGCCTGTAGGCCTAAGGTTAAAGATTTCTCCTCTAAAGATTTACCAGTATCCAGCACTGGTAAGACATCCCTGGATACACAGAAAAGAACACACACCGAAAGGGAAGTACAGTGCAGTGGACCAGCAAGGCCCCTCCATGTGCTCATTCATTTCGTCACCTTTATTCTAATGTCGACTGTATCTGAAATGACAACTTGCATATACAGCATTATACAGTCTGCTAACAAGAGTGGCAACACGGGCTTCTGTTCATGTTCTACTGTACAATCTAATGGTTTTTAGTAAGTCAATAAGTGATAGTTTAAGTGCCTGCTTTCAGCCATTTCTCAGAATCTTCTTATAACTAAATGATTATATTTATAACACAAGCTTATGTCCTCCATAAATTTCAAGGTGTTTTCCATATATTTAATTTCATTTTATCTCCCCAATGAGAAAACTGATAGTTGTTTCTATAAACACATTTCAAGATGTGAAAACTCATGTAGTAGAGAACATTGCTTATATATATAAAGATGAATGGAAAGGAAGGTGCAAAGTTAAATTTTTGAAATACACAAAGGGAACATACTTTTTATTCCCTTCGTGTATTTCAAAAATTTTACCCAGAAAGTGACTACTTTTGGAAATAAAATCTCCTTTCATGAGGAAACACTGGTAAGAACGTGAAGACTAGAGAGACAGGTCTAAGGTTCATTTTAACTTCACCACTCTCTCTGGCTTCAATATCCTCTCCTAGAAAATAGGAGTAATACCATCTCACAGTTGCTATGATGGATGATATAACGTGACCATGTAATATACAAAATGCCTAGCCAACAGATATTGCACCTAGTTCTTTCCCTTTTATAATGTGAATGATTAATTTATGTGTGGATTTTTATATATCGTATTTTCTTTAAATAGCACTCACCAACTGCTATGGATTGAATTGTGTCTTCCTAAAATTCCTATGTTAAAACCCTAAACCCCGACATGACTGTATCTGAAGATGGGGCCATTAGGAAGTGATTAAAGTTAAATGAGGTCCTAAGGGTGGGGCCATAATCCAGTAGAACTAGTGGAAGAAGGTGGAAGAAGGGGAGTAGGAAGAAGAAAAAGAGGAGAGGAAGGGGAAGAAAAAAACAGGGAGGGGAGGAAGAAGGAGAGAAGGAAGAAGGGGAAGAAGAAGAAGGATAAGAAGGGGAAAGGGGAGGAAGAAGAAGGAGGAGGAGGAGAAGGAGAATGATGATGATGAGGAGGAGGAGGAGAGGGGGAGGAGAAAAAAGGAGGAGGAGGAGGAAAAGGGAGGAGGAGCAGAACAAATAGAAGGAGAAGGAAGAGGAGGAGGAGGAAGAATAGGAAGAAGGGGGAGGGGAAGGAGGAAAAAAATAATGAGAAGGAGAAGGGGGAGGAGGAGAGGAAGGGGAAGAGGAAGAGGAAGAAGAAGGAAGAAGGGAGAAGAAGGGGAGGAGGAGGAGAAAGGGGGAGGAGGAAGAAAATAATAAAAATTATAGAGAGGAGGATAGGAAGGAGGAGAGGAAGAAGAAACAGCAGAAGGATGAGGGAGAGGAGGAGGGAAAAAAGGAGAGGAAGAAGAAGAGGAGAAAGAAAGGGAGGAAGAGGAGGAGAAGGGGAGAAAGAAGAGGAAAAGGAGAAGAGGAGAAGAGAAAGAGAAAAACAGAAAGAAGAAAGGAGGAAGGGGAAGGAGAAGAGGAGGAGGAGGAGGAAGGAGAGGAAGAGATATTTTTCTTTCTCTTCCCATTTGCTGGTACACAGAAGTCATGTAGCCATACCTACAGTGCTGGCACCCTGATCTTGGATTTCCCAATCTTCGGAACAGTAAAAATAAATTACTACTAGTTAAGCCACCCACAGTCTATGGTATTTTGTAATGGCAGCTCAAGGAGACTTACACACTCACAATGTTTTTCTCATCTACGTAAACAGTATCACAATTTACAGGCAAGTAGGTGAGGATGTCATAAAAAAGACTGTAAAATATTTTAGTTTTCTACTTCATAGTGACTTTTTTTTTTAAAGATTTTATTTATTTTATCTTTAGAGGGGAAGGGAAGGAGAGAGGGAGAGAAATACCAATGTGTGGTTGCCTCTCGTGTGTTCCCTGCTGGGAACTGGCCTGCAACCCAGGCATGTGCCCTGACTGGGAATCAAACCACCATCCTTTGGTTCACAGGCCAGCACTCAACCCACTGAGCTACACCAGCCAGGGCTCACAGTGACATTTTAAATAACAGTGTTCAAAATGCTATACATTTACATGGGAAGAGTCAGCCTGATTAATTTTTTACCTATACCTGAGAAATTACCAAATGTTTAAGGTTTAAAGCACTGATTCTCAGAAACACATATTCTACAACTTTCAAGCAATTAGAAATATAACAGAAATACAGACAAAACCTTTTCAAAAATTTACAACACCATGCCATGGCTGGTGTGGCTTAGTGGGTTGAGTGCCAGCCTGTGAACTAAAAGGTCACCGGTTCAATTCCCAGTTGGGGCACAGGCCTGGGTTGTAGGCCAGGTCCCCCATTGGGGGCATGTGAGAAGCAACAGATCCGTGTATCTCTCGCACATTGATGTTTCTTCCCCTCTTTTTCCCTCTCTTCCTCTTTCTAAAAATAAATAAATCTTAAAAAAACAACAACACCTAGTGACCTTTTTTTCAAACCGTGTAAAAATAAGGGATAATATGATTAAGTGGGTTACTTTTCCAAATGACAGTTTAGGGCTCCCTCACAGCCCAGCTCAGTGCCCAACGCACAGCTGAGACTCAGTACATACATTCGGAACGGACACTACAGCTTAATGACAAAACACAAGATGCTCAGTCATGAGAGACAGATTCATTTCAAGGAGAAAAGCACAGAATGGGAAGGAACTGTAAGTAGAATACTAAACACTGAATCTTTTAAAATAATCATTTAAAAGAACTTACACAACTCCACTCTAAGAAGACAAGCAGCCCAATTAAAAAATGGGCAAAGGACTTGAACAGACACTTCTCCAAGGAGGACATACAGAAGATCCAGAAACACATGAAAGGATGCTCAGCATCACTAGCCATCAGAGAGATGCAAATTAAAACCACAATGAGAGACCACTTCACACCAGTCAGAATGGCCATCATAATCAAAGCAACAAACAACAAGTGTTGGAGAGGTTGTGGAGAAAAGGGGACCCTAGTGCACTGTTGGTGGGATTGCAGACTGGTACAACCACTATGGAAAGCAATATGGAATTTTCTAAGAAAACTAAAAATGGGTCTGCCTTTTGACCCAGCAATTCCACTGCTAGGATTGTATCCTAAGAATCCTGAAACACCAATGCAAAAGATCCTGTGCACCCCAATGTTCACAGCAGCACAATTTACAATAGCCAAGTGTTGGAAGCAACCCAGGTGCCCATCAGTAAATGAGTGGATCAAAAAACTATGGTACATTTACACAATGGAATTCTATGCAGCAGAAAGAAAGGAGCTTGTACCCTTTGCAACAGCATGGATGGAACTGGAGAGCATTATGCTAAGCGAAATAAGACAGGCAGTGAAAGACAAATACCATATGATCTCACCTTTAACAGGAACCTAAACAACAAAACAAACAAACAAGCATAATATAACCAAAGACACTGAAATTGAGAACAGGCTGACAGTCACCAGAGAGGAGAGGGGAGGGAATTTCAGGGGAAAAGGGGAAGGGTTTACAGGAACAAGTATAAAGGACACATGGATAAAAACTAGGGGGATGGAAATGGGAGGGAGGTGGGGAGGGCTGGGGCGGTGGGCTGGGTTGGGAGTAAAAGACAAAAAACTGTACAAGAACAACAATTAAAATAAATTTAAAAAATAAAAAATAATAAAATAAAAATTTCATTAAAAAATAATAATCATTTAAATTAACTTTCCCCAAGAAATACAGTGGATTCCACATGTTTCTTTTGGAAAGACAACTGAAAACATAAACCAAAAATCAGCATGACTAAACTGCTTGTATCTATAAGCTTTTGGAGTTACATACATCCAGTGAAATGTAGTTGCAAGCACACAATCCCAAATACCTGTAAGCACTCAGTTCTCACACCAAAAAGGGCTATAACCTGCCAATCAGCCAACACAAGCAAGAAGTCCCTTGTTTGTTCTGAAAAACTCATAAAGGATGTCTTCTTTACAGACCCATGGTTAACTATGTAGAAAATGAAGAAAAAGGAAAAATAAATTTCTTAAAGTGTATTAACTCTAAATAAGAAAATAAGATTTTACTCCTATTTCTCCACAGTAAGCATAATTATTTTCAAAATGATACAGTACAAAGGTTGTTGCCTTATCTGTTTGGCTTAAGGGAATTATGAATTATCTCTCTTAAAAAATGATGTATGTATCAATAACAGGTGATGTATGTTCTAATAAAATTTACATAAAAACAGGTGTAAAATGAAAGGCTATGAAACACAATCACTTCTAATCATAATTAACTTTGCGTTAGTCTTTATTAAAACAAAAAACTCAAAATTTCAGACCCAAAACTACATGATATATACAAGAATATATAAAAGTAAAAGGGGAAAATAGTACATATCTACTATGTTAGCACAGCAGAAATATCAACTGGTTATTCGATCCCAAATCCAAATGTTTACATCCAGGACGTCACAGAGGTAACTTCCTTTTGTACCTGAAGTAAAAATAAATCTATTTAATAGAAGACAATAAAATAGGGTTCATTTGTGAATTGTCTAACAGTTCCACAGTTCCAGTATACTAAAATTCTACCTAAAACATAGATATGTAAATTATATATAGTCATATAAATTATATATATATGTAAATTAAGCCAAAGGAAATGAGCTGGCATATGCCTCAGGTAATCCCTATGTTTCAGAGATGAGAAAAAGGGCAAGGTACAGGGATAGATCTTACAAAGTCTCGGGGAGCTAAAGGTTACCTGTACTGATTCTCACTGTGAATTGAACATAAAATATCCGTAACTGCCACCCTGTTTTAACAACATACAACATTAATACAACAAAATAATAGGTAAACGGTCCGAATCTGAAGCCTTCTACTCCATGGAACTGGCATTTCATTGCTATACCATAACCTGGAAGAGCAGTTAATTCCTCTGACCACAGCGATCAGTCAAAAAATAGAAACAGTAAAAATAATGACTGAAATTGTTGCTCAAACTTGAAAATCCTCAGAAGTCAATATAACGGTATTACC
>PVKU01007431.1:0-87541 GCA_004027475.1 Anoura caudifer
CCCCTCCCCCACAGGTATGAGTTGGGGGAAGGGACAAATGGAGCAGGGCCATTGAGTTGTTTTGCATAGCAATGGTTTTGCAGATAACCTCCAGAATGGTCATTTAACATATCTATAACCTTTAGCTGGTTTTATAGATATGTTAAACAGCTGTGGCCATGCTCTGAGCCAGGGGGGATGGAAAGGACTTCCCCAAGGATGTGACTGGGGGAGGAGCCCTGAGTTAAAGCACCTGTGTGGGAGCTTGGAGAAGATTGGCTCCAGAAAATGGACACACCTGCCCAGACTCATGATGGCATCCCAATAACCTTGGAAATATACGGGAATGCTGGCAGGTGTAACTGATTGTAGGAGGAGTCAGAAATGGGGCTGCAGAGGAGGTTTGGCGCCAGTATTTAAAAACAGAGATGCGGCAGCCATTAGAGAGATCCGTGCGGTTTCACCAGAGAGAAGGACCTGCAGCTCCATGAAGAGAGATCCATGCGGTTTCACCAGAGAGCAGGACTCCTGCAGCTTTGGTGAAGAAGGAGAGCCATGAGGCTTTTCCAGAGTGGGGACCCCTTCCCCACAGCTTTGGTAGAAGAAGAACCACGCGGCTTTGGGGTGCTCCCTTTGGCTGCATGGCCTGGGAGCAAGAGAGACTGCCTGAAAGAAGGGTGAAAGAACTCTTGCCAGTAGGCCATGAGAAGGTACCACATGGCTTCAGATTAACCAGAGATCCTGCCTGGAAGACGACACAGCTGACGGTGTCAAGAGCCTGGATCCCGGACGTGTGCTTCTCTTCCTTGCAATCATGGTACCCTGACTTAGGGCAGAGGGAGATAGGAGGCACTGTGGGCGTCTGTGGGTATCCTAAAGGACTTTGATATTTTAACGAAGTTAAGTTCCTACTTTAACTCTGTATAGCATTAAATAAACATTTCCTTTCCTTTTCACAAATCTCTGGCTTTGAGAGGCATCTTTCCATAAGGCGGCGGACAATAATGGACCTTTTCTGTTGCTCGGTAACAGTTTTTGGGGGCTCGTCCGGGATTTTAATTGCCCATGGAAGACTGGCCCCTCAGGTTCGAGAAAGTGAGACTTTGGAAGTGTTTTGCCAGTCTCAAGAACCTTCTGTTTGCTCTGTAACACTTTAAAATAAGAATTGCTAGTTATGAGTCATGGCAATAATGCTAGACAGGCTGGCAGTATTTTCTGCACTTGACCTTGAGAGAAACTGAGATGTTGAAAAGGAGGCAGAGTATGAACTACACCTCCCAGGCTATTTGCAGGATGCCAATCTTTGGGCAAGAGTAATGGAATTACAATTTGGAAGGTGTCCGAGGATGGACAAACCTAGCTGCAGAGGCATCTAAAAATCCTGAACAAGTAAATTTGTGCTGTCTTAAAATCATATAACCTGGCTCAAAGGCTTATTGAAAGTTGTTTGTTAAAATTAAATGTAATTTGCAAGAACCTTTGGGAAAAACATTGTGGCCAGTTGTGAACTAGATTATTAAGATGAAAAGCTGGGCTGAGCACTTGCTTGAAGTTTTATTTTCATCAGATCTCATCTCTCTTCTAAGAGGATAATTAGGAAAATAGTGTGTCTTAGCCTGGGGATTTAGGGGTAGGAGTTAGGATTGGAGAGAATCTTGCCTTTTTCCCTTGCTCTAATTTCTAGCTATTATAGCCTCGCTTAAGCCATTAGTCAAACTCCCTTGTGGTAAAAGAGGAATAATATCAACATTAAAATCTCCAGAGCAAATAAATAACATATTTATTTCCCTGAAGTTTTTCTAAAATTAACCTCTCAGCTCAGCTCAGGATAGAGGACTTGCAGCCTGAATGAAATACAAGTCTTTCCCAAATCAATCTGAGGATCTCTCATGTTCCCTGTGATGATTATAAAAGGAAATCAGCTGGTGCCACTGGAATGCACAAGATTAAGCAGTAATGTGCAGAGCTTCTGTGGCCTGGAGGGGTTTTAATGTCATTACACAGCAAGTACCATAGTCTAACCCAAATGGGGGAAGGAAGAGTAAATTGCTGGGGGAGGGGGACTTTTTAGTTTGAATTGTGAACCAGAAAAATCTCTTCCTGCTCTAAGAATTTCAATCCTTCACAAAGGGAAAGAAGAACAGAAGAGTTAACGACCAATTATGTAGTAACATGAAGTGTTCCAGAGTGATTCTGGAGGGAACAAGAAAAGTTGAAGAAGCATCAGTGATAGGACTTCAAAGCAGAAGGTAGATCTTCCAACGCAGACTATTGGAAGGTCCATTCTGCATGGCATGGGCCCAGCTCCCAGTGGAAAGCAAGGTCCTATGCACAGAACCCACACCCACAGATAGGTTCTCCTGTGGGGAATCAGGCCTGCATTGTACCTAGACTGCTATGAGCCTTGCTTTTGCTGAGACTCCCTCACCCTGAATTGAGGCAGCAAACATTTACTGCAAAGTAACTTCCTAAAATCCATGCTAAACCTTCCAAGGATGAGTGTAACCAGTTCAACTACTTTCCCCTTTGCATTTGCAAATATCCTTCTTCTGTGATGTGATTAGTGGCATCAGCTCCTTTGTTTTCTGTAAAAGGCCACCACCTAAAGTGAACCCGTGCATAGTAAATGAGGACCATCATGTAATGTGCCCAGAAAAGAAATAAAGGCCTGTCACGGCAAGGGCTGCAGGTTTTTTCTCCCCTTGAGAGAAAAATCATGCCGTCCCTTTCCTCCACAGGACTCAGTAGTCTGTGTGAATTTCTTGTGTCTCATCCACAATGTGGTGGACCCCATGAGCTGGGGTCTGCATCAGACTAGGTTGGGAGGAAAAAGGAAAATGGGGACCCGAGAAATGGACCCAGACTGAATCAATACCAGTAATAAATAATACTACCAGATTCCACTGTATTGTTAAGATGGGTTATTGTGTACCACCCTTACATATGTAGGAGGGTAAAAAAAATTTAATTGTTATCTAAACAGTGAAAATGAAAGTTCTTAGGAGAGAACTGCCTTTGTTAAGAAAATTACATTGTAATTCACATTTGATGCAGAATATGAGTCTCTGGAAACAGCTGGAAGAAAAGCATAGCATCAAACCACTCCACACGCACCAGAAGTTTTAGGTGACTGTGATCCTTGGAATAGTGAGTGGGTAAAGAAAAGGATTTTAGAGAAGAGCCTGAGAAGGCTAACTTAATACGGTGGGAAACTATGGTGAATAACGTCCAGTGCGAGTCCATGCATGGCCTGGGGGAGATTACTAAAGGCTTTGTAAGAACAAAGATGCCAACAATCAACTTTAAGTTGTTGCAGGTTTTCCAAGATATTAAAGCTTATCCTGAACCTTTAATAAAGTTTGTTGAATCTGTTTCCTCGTGCAGCAGGTATGGGGGGAATAAAGGATCTGGGATGGGAAGCAGACTTCGATACGGAGTGAGAAGCATAGGATAGAGGGAGTGCAAGCTCAGAGCCAGGGAGCTGAATGGAATGGAAACATATTCTCCCCAGCTTCCTAGCACCCTAAAGAAGCTCTGGGGTGATGAGGCCAACTTCCACCACAAACACCCCAGTCTCTCTTCTTTTCTGAGCAGCAAGTGTGGGGAAGGAAGTTGACACTCCTGGGGCAATGCTCAGTCGTGGGAGGTGGAGGCTGACTAAATGGATGGGAAAATATCCCAACCTTCCTTTTCTCTCCTCCAGAGAGAAGGATCTGAAATAGTTTCTGCAAGAGTTCCCAGTGGGTCTGAGCCTTATTTGTCCACAGTAGAAATATGCTCATTATCATACTCTTTGGCTCTCTCCTTTTCCTGTCTCACTATCCCCACTCCTGTACTTGTGCTTTCTGCCATCAACTCTCATGAATTACCTGTATTCAAGGTCTTAATTTGTGTGTGCTTTGGAGAAAAACCAAGCTAGGACATCCTCCCACCTTGTCCCCAGCCACGCTATTCTAATTCCAGGGGCAACCACTTCTACTAGTTTCTTACTCTCCAAAAGTATCTTTTTGCATAGGCAAGTATTTAAATACATAAGTATGTTTGTATAAGTGTATGTATGTGTATATATATGTGTGTATGTGTATATTTATATATAACATAAGCTTTTTACAATTCTCAATTATCCAAAATAGAGGGGAAAATCCATGTCCTAAAATAGTCTAAGACAGCAAAATCTCTTATAAAAATGTACATCTGCACTTGAAAAAGAATAAGTCTGGCCCTGATTCAGTTGGTTGGGCATTGTCCCAGAAAGCGAAAGGTACCCGGGACAATACCTGGTCAGGGCACATGCCTGGTTGCGGGTTCAGTCCCAGGGGCAACCAAACAAGGTTTCTCTCTTACATTGGTGTTTCTCTCCCTCCTTTCCCCTCCCTATCTTTATCAAAAAATAAATCTTATGATACTGTTAATCACATTTAAAAATCATGCATAATGCATGACATTTAGTCTCAACTGTGCTGCCAAGGAGTCCTTGAGGGCTGGCCACTCGTTCAATAGTGTCTGGTCTTTTCACCACACTCATCCTACCTGCCTTCAATGTCGTCCCATGTATGTGAAGTATGCAGCACAGAGGAGTTCCTGGCAACATGGTTCTATTTGGAGAAATGATTGCAAATATTTAAAGTATTTATTGTAAAAAATTGAAATTTTATATAAAACTATCTTAAAACCAAGATGTTTAAGAAAATCTGATTACAAAGAAGCTATGTCTTAAAACTTATTTTAGCATTGAAATGCTTGGTTTGTTGTCCTGGTTTTCCATGTGCCAAACCAGCAAAATTAACTTTGTTCTTGGTAGCCTACTATTCCTCCTGTTGGGACACGTGGTTTTCTCCAACATATAGATGTGATGTTGACTGTTACGGTTAGTACTGCTTGTTGTTAAATTGGAAACGATCTTCTTATGCTAATTTGACCTTATTACTGCTTGCAAAAGTTGAAGATAAATCTTCCTAAAGGTTTATTCTATGATTAACACACTGTGATGACTTACATACACATGGGCACACAAACGTACGTACTAAGTTTACCATATACCATGAGAATTCAAAGTGGAGTGGGTGTCGTTTGAGCCAGCAATGCAAAAGTAAAAATTAGTAGATTTATCTTTTATCATTAAGTTTTATAGACAACGATTTACAGTCATTACAATTATATTCAGACGATTGAGAATCCTAAGGACCACTTTTTTCACCTCATAATGAGTCACCTTATTTTAGAGGAAGATGTACAAAATCTGCTGTTGCCATGGTTTCTTAACTTCTTTTAGTGCTTGTGAAATACTTTTGTATTTTCAGATGTATCTTCACATTATTTTAACGTGCTAAGAATAACCTGAGATAAAAGCTGTATTCAGAAACAAATATTAGGACCTCATTTTAATGTCCTGCTAACAATAGGCAAATGTTTCAAATTGTCTTCTTTCCACCCGGAAATGCTTTTTCAGGGATTCCCCTAGTTAGCAATTTTAACGGCATCCTATCTTCACCATCCTGCAAATATATCCTGCATGCTGAGTTCATCATGGCCTTCCTCCTCAGAACCTGCTCTTAGGAAATAAGTCTGGATCTAATTCACTATGTAAATTAGTGGTATATTTTTTTTCTGGAAAATTGGAAGCCATGAGGAAAACATTTTTTGTTTTGAACTTTAAAAAATTGGAAGCTGGGGGTGGGGGTAAATATATGTGTAATTGTTTTATTGAGTATCCTCAATGTAGGTTATAAACATGAAATATTTTTATTTTTCTCCAGTCATCGTTTTCAATCATGCTCTGTGAAATTTCACTTCCTTCCTTCTTAAGGACATCTTAGACATGTGCCATATCTTTCACTAAAGTCCAGGTCTCTTTAAGTCCCTCATCTCATATTGGCTTAAATCTCATTTGCTCCCCTTCCTACCCATACTTCCTCCCTCTGTCCAGTAGGCTGGATTTGTGGCTTGGAAGATTTGGAGTGGGGAGAAGGAATGGTCTGATTCTGGTTACTTCCTTTCCTTTTCTAGTTCAAAGCTCAGTACCCCCAATTTGGGAGATGAGAAGGGAAATGGGAGAGATAGAGATCTTTTGGGATAAGTGGTCCCCTGCTGGCTGTGGGGAGGAAACCAAGATCCCAGTCGGCTCAGGTCAGATTGTATAAACTCTTCTGATGTAACTGTCTCCATGGAGATTCAGTGCATGGGCTCTCTTGGGAAGGGTTTCGGCTCTCAGCCTCCTCAGCTACTGAGGGCCCTCCAGGAGGGGCAGCCTTGTGTCCCTTTAATCTCTCTCAAGAAGCCCATGTTTCAATGCCCCTCAGAGTGGGACACTCCCTACCCGCCCTCGGAGACTTGAGGAACTAAAATGGGGTGACTCTATCCTCATCTAACAAACCACACCACCATCTGTTATTGCCTCTGTGTTGCCAAATATTCCATCAAATCTGCCTTTGCAGAAAATGTGCTGGCACCCAGAGTGATTTTTATATATACCCACAAACCTCAGGGAGCTTTCATCACACCCTCCCAGGAACTCCCCTAACCATGCTCTGCTCTTGTGCAATGATATCACCAGGGTGGGACGGCAGTGAAAATGAGATTCTTGTCTTCCCACCTCAGACAACCTTCTCACTGCACTTCTAGAACTTCAAAGACACCTCCCATCATATTCTTTGCCATAGACAAAATTATCTGATGGCCCCTAAGATTCCTGATCCTTTTGTAATGCCCTCCCTTTAAATGGGAGAACCTGTGAATGTGAAGGATAAGTTATATTAGGAATTAAGTTTTTAACTAGTTGACTTCAAGTTCTGCAAAAGGGAGTCACCTGGATGAGGTTAGTACTTAAAAGGATCTGGGTCGTGCCTTCCCGAAGGCAGAGCAGTAGGAAGGTGAGCAGGTCAGTGGCCGGGGCCCCATGGGAAGCACCTCAGAATGGCCTCTAGCAGCCACAAGCAGTTCTGGAAGAACAGTAAGCAAGGCAATGGGGACATCCATGCTACAACCGCGTAGAAACAAACTTTGCAAACTTTCTGAGGAGGCTTGAAAACAAATATTTTCTGAGTTGAGCCTCCAGATGAGGACAGTTTAGGTGACACCTTGATTTCAGCCTTCGAGACTCAGCTACCCTGTACTCAGGTTAACTGTGAGGTGATAAGTTTATGTTGTTTTAAGCCACTAAGTTTGTCACCATTAAGCAGAAATAAAATAAAATAAAAAAAAAAAAACTAGTGAATCCTCTGTCTTCCTTTTCTGTCCTTCTTATGTCATCTTGAAGTGAGGGCCACACTATCATGATATCAAGAGGGTAGAAGTACCAGCTCAAAGAAATGTTATAGCAAGCCTAGAAAGATCCAGCGTAAATTCTTGGTGTCTTCATAATGATAGAGAATGCCTGATGATTAATACTTCTTTATCCTAAGACAGGAGCTGTAACCACAGCCCCAGAGCATCAACATGTTAAATATATACTAATGTCTTGTTGTATACAGGGTGGCAAAAAAGTAGGTTTACAGTTGTTTGTATGGAAAATAATGCAGTAATTAATAAATAACAATACAAGTATAAACTGTATTTCTGTACTCACAACTGTAAAACTACTTTTGCTCACCCTATATGCACTACTGGATATTTTATTGGCTTTATTACACTGTCCAGCTCTAGTTAGAGTGTGTGTGCATGTGTGTACGTGTGTGTGGCTTATTCACAAAATTAATACATGAAAAATATCTTTTACATTACGAAGTAAGTACCATGCATTTAGGTGACTAAAATGTTGTAGCAGTCATTCAATGTTCATTTAGAAGACTCTCTCTGCCAAGTCCTTTAATTTGCTCTTAAATATTTATAACTGGTAAAAAAAATTGAGCTTCAAGTAGCTGAACCTCAAGGAATCAATGCATTCAACAAATATTTATTAAGTGATCAGGAGATAAAACCTAGATAAGAAATGGCCCCCATCTTCTAGGAGTTCAGTGTACTGAAAATGGTCAAACACATAAACCAATATTCAAAATACAATGACAAAAGCGGACATATTCCCAGTGTCTGTCAGTGTAAGAACTATTTTGTAGGGGACCATGTCTAAGCTAGAAGGTGTGTGCAAAATTCTATGTATCTACATTTGTTTATGAGAAAATAATTCATTACTATATCATATTTTCTAACAAATCTGTGCCTAGGTTGGTATGGAAAGTGTGTCCTGAAAAGAGAAAGATGTGCTAAGATAAAGATGTGACACAATATATCGCCTGGTCCCCAGCACGTCAACTAATGTGGTTACTTCCTAGGGTGCGTGTGGCGTCCCTTCGCCCTCACTGCTCTGGCAGCACTCCACGCATCAGAGGCCAGAGGCCCCTGCTCTGGGTGGCAACTCTTACAGCACGGCTGGTCTCTACTTGGACCACTTGGCTGTGAACGTTTTCTGTGTGTGGTATTTCAAAGCACTTATTTTATGGCAACTGTGACTTGAACCACTCCAAGTTACCGTATTGCTGTTATTGTGACAATTTGGTAAGATAATGCGTATATCCAGAGTGTCTAATGCAGTACAAGCATGAAAGACTTGGCCAGGGAAAGATCTTTCTCATGGTAAGTCTGTTTCCACTGCGACGAGCTAGGGGTGTCTCAGTTCCTCATCATGAGAAGACTCCAGTGCAGGTCGCACACTGGTCATCCTTACGTTACACTTATTGTAATTGACATACAATACACTGCACCTATTTAAAGTGTATGGTTTGATGAATTTCAACATTCGTATACACCTGTGAAGCCATCACCACAGCCAGGATAATGAACAAATTCATGACGCTCGAAATGTTTTCTCACCCCTTTGTAGTCCGGCTTTTTCTTCTCTGGGAAATCATTGATTTGCTTTCTGTCCCTGTAAGGTAGTTCACATTTTTAAAGACTTTCATGTGAATGACCTCTGGAAACTGAGGGCCTCCATGCTACAATGACAAAAAAATTGAATTCTACCAAAAAATTGTGGGAGCTTGGGAGAGGAGCTGAGCCCCAAATGAGACCACCACTTGGGGCAACACCTGGACGGCAGCGGGAGAGATGCTGAGAAGAGAGCGCAGCTGTCTGGCCTGTCAGAGCTGCGGGATAATGAACGCGTATTGTCTCAGGCAGCTGTGTTTCTGGCAATTTGTTACGCAGCAACAGAAAACTAAAACACTGCCTCATTGCTGCCTCTATCCAAGCTACCATTTCTGAATATTTTAAACTAATACAAATGCTTCCTCCAAAGGGTCTAATACCATTTTTATAATAGCCTTCTTAAATTGCAGCTAAAAATGTTAACTGCAAATTTCCTTTGGTCTACTGAGACGCCGTAACTACCTTTTTATTGTTCTAGGGCTCTCTCTTGAGCATTTGATCATTCTGATGCCTGACCACATCTGCGCATATGTTAGTCACAGAAAGATGGACTGGAAAGCATTTTCTATGGAGGACCAGCACTGGGAATAGAAGAATGATGGGTAGTAGAACTATCTCTTTCTTCGAATCATTTTTTCCTCTTTTGTTCCCTCACTTTAGGTCAGAACAAAATTGAAAATACAATGCAAAACCAAAAATATCAGTAAGATATATTTGACAGTTTTGACTGTCATTTCTCACTGTTGGAGAATTTTGTTCTACATACCTGCTCTGTCCGTGAGAGTGAGACAACAGATACCTGCCTTCAGGCTGGCCTAGAGGGTCAAGTGCTGAGATAGTGTCACTGGGGTAAATGCTGCTATTATGTAGCCATTCTGCTGTTTGCATACAAATCTTTTAATTTTTTTGGTACACAACTTTGGTTAAAATAATAGATTTGGGGGCCAAATGACCTATGCTTCTGTGTAAGTCAGCTAACCTCTCTGAGCACCAGTGTATTTACCTTTAAAGTAGAAACAAGACCTACCAACACATGCGATTTTGAAGAATAAATGAGATAATGTATAACATGCTTGTAATGATGCCTGGGATATGGCTATTAATGTTATTAATATTAGTGTATGAATGTTAACATATTAATAGTAGAAAGTTTTAAGATTGACTTATTAAAATGTAAATTCATTTTAACAAATACCAAATATTTAATAAATACCTATTATATGCAGGGTACAGTGAGAGAGAAGGGTGACATTCTAGGCCAGATAGAGAAGCATTTGTCAATCATGGGTCCTTCTTACAGAAAAATGTCTGGTATACCTCTGTGTTGATCTGAACAATTTCTATTATAACATCACACACACATCTGTACTATTTCTTATGGAGGTGATGTTTTATGGATTTGTTCACACCACACAAGCACAATAATCATAGCTACCATTTGACTATTAGGCACTGTCCTATGCAATTTTACATGCTATGTCATTTAACCACCCACAGGCCTACTAAATTCATATATTATCCCTAACTGTCAATGTGCTTGGAAATACAGGGAAAGAAGCTTAGGAAAGGGAACAGAGTGTTCTCTGTCTATATATACTCATAAGTGTGTGTGTATATATATATGTATGTGTGTGTATATATAAAACTAATAGTTGAAGATGAGATAATAAATGTGAAAGTTTAAGAGAGAAGAAAAACTATGTCTCCCCCCCACATACAAGAAAATGGCTAAGACATGTATATCTCAGAGCGCAGTTTGAAACACAGTCTGTCTGACCAAAGGATTTTACACTCTCCACTACCTTGTATTAAAATTGAGTCAGTAGTCAGACTTGGTTTTATTCATAGTGAAATTAATAAAAACCTCGAACACTACCATTTAACCTGCAATGTGGAAAACCTGATACAGTCTGAAGAATAGTTGGGACTCCCCTTGCCCTTGTTAGGTCTAGTAGTATATGCCTGGGGGAAATTGCCTCTATAATTTTGACTGCAGTCATGGAGACTTGAATCTAGTTGTAGATGTTCTGTTCTTCCTGAGTGGATTCAGGGAAAGACCACTGTAGAACAAAAAGATGAGAAGAGAGCTTTTCCTGAAAGCAAGTCTAGAAGGAAGATTAATAAACAAATGCTTACTTGGGAGACATTCCCAAGTCCTTTCCTGTAGGCCAATTGTCTCTGCCAAACAAAACAAATTCTTCAAAAACACTCTGCCACTTTGGAGTCCATAAGCATCATTTAAATTCGGCCTGTGAAAGGAGGGAATAGTTAGCTTTTCAGTGAATATGAAGGTCACCAAAGTCTGTAAAGCAGATGAATGGCAGTGTTCTCTTCCTTACGGCTCCCATCTATACCCACAGTTGTTCATTCTGACAGACATTACTAGCCTTCTCCTGATATTTATTCACTCCTTTTTTCCCATGGTATCAACATTTTTAACTGGGATTATGACTGCCCAGAAAATGACTTGAGTGAGGTATGATCATATCAGTACATTCTGGCTAATGTGATCTGAATATAAGTGACGCAAACCTCCAAAGTCATGCTTTTAAGATAAAGAAGTGTGCATTCTCTCCTTCAGTTCCCCTTCCCAGTGGCCAGAGCATGATTCCAATGGAGCAGAAAGGTCATCTTGAATTGCAAAGTAGAAACTGTCAGAGCTGCCTTACCTGCTCCAGACTGCTTTTACCTGGGCTGCTATAGAAGTAAACTGTCTTGTTTAAACTATCCTTATTTTAGAATCTATTACAGTAACTAATTAACTTAAAATTTGATACTAGAATTGGGGTTGCCATAATATATGTGGCACTGGCTTAAGAATTGAGCAGCAGATGGAAGAAACACAGATATTAAGAAACTAGACAGTTGGTGACTTGTTATTTTTTTGAAATACATATATGAAAATGTATACCTTTGCTGCATTAGAAGACAAAACACATATAAACATGGCCTGTGAGTCTAGAAAGTTGTTGAAAAACTGAGAATGTTGGTGTATGTAGGCTGTCCATGGAGACTTTTAGCAAAGACCTAGAAAAAAAGAGGGACTTAAGCTAAAACTAGAACATTTGTGATTATAGATTGAAATGATCACATAAATTTAAGAAAGTTTTCCTCTATGTGTGGCCTTCCACCTAAAGAGACAATGTGACTAATAATTTAGAATTGTGCATCATTGAAAAAGTGAATTACTTCTGTATCCAAAACGAAAACAGGGCTAAGAAAATGGCTCTAAAGGTAAAGATTTTGTAGGACCTAAAACTGTGTCCACCCCACCAGGCTTCCCTCAAGCACATCCACACAAGTCAGTGACCGCAGCCCATAATGATCAGCTTAATGTTGTAGTCTTCCCAGTCAACTCTTATTTGGGGTGGCTTCAAGGAAGTCACTAATAACATGGGAAGAATGGGTAAAGGCACAATTCCAGTTAATAATAATAAAAATTCTCAGAGGTGTGTCTGAGAAGAGAGTATTTGGGGCTACTTATTTATAAAACCTGCTTGAAGCCAAAAGACGACAAACCTACTAAGATTCTGAGGATCGTATTGCTAAAGAAACCACACATGTAACCTGAAAAAGTCTGAGTCAGCTCAACCTACAGAGCAACCCAGGAGTAGCTCTCCCAGGAGCAGCAATGTTCCAGTGCACACCTGCAGTTAGCTGAGGGTGATGGGTAAGGGGAATGTTCCAAGGGCAAAGCCAGGGAACTTCCAGCTCAGTGAAGAAGAAATTTCCTCAAAGAGAAGACTCAGGCTTTTAAACAAACTAATGAAGGACTAATGAGGTGCCAGACTAGAAGGTTTCTTCAAAATCCACCTCAGCAAGATTCGGTGATTGCTAAAAAACCAGTGACTGCTCTGGAGTTACCCATTTTCCCCTCTTCTGACTGAGCATTTAAAATGTGGATATCATATCCCTCCTCTCCATTTTCAACTGAGTTTGGGTGCCGGGGGAAGAGACAAATAAATTTAGTTGTCAGATCCCTGGACCACAACAAGCTACATTAACCTAATGGAGGGGACCACACATTACCCCAAGACTCTGAACTTTGAGGTTGATTCTGTAACTGAATGGGACTTGAGGATTAACTAACTTGGGAATGGGAGAAATATGTTAGGTTGCTACTTGTCCCCAGTAGCCTTTCTCCCCTTCTCTCTCAGTTACAGAACTTTCAGCTAAGAGCATGAGATGCCCAGTAAAAGTCTACATGTCCAAAAGTTCTGGCCAAAGGCAGGTGAGCAGAAGTAATATGTTTTGGAGTTTTTCCCCCCTTGATTGTCTCCTAAAGAGTTATCTCCTCCCCTCTCCTTTTCCTCTCCTGCTGGCTGAAATACAGATGTAATGCATGAAGCTAATGAAGCAATTGTGGTCCATGTAGTATCAGTCCTGTGTTGGAATTACAGAATCACAGCAGGCTCACCACTACCTTTGTAGGGACTGGGATTAGCATTCAGATGGAGAACCAGATACCATGGGCATCCATATTCAAAAGTTATGCATCAGCCTGAAAACTATCAAATAGAATATGTTCTAAGCTCCTAGCTTGATAAATGTACCATTAAATGACCCTGTGTGCCAAGTTCAAGTATAAAATCCTTGCATTTTTTTGAGTAAGTGGTGAGGTCAGAAACAAATAACCATTTTATCCTGACCTATGACTGCTGCCACCCAGCTGTGGTTCTATTGTGCATTAGAATGGATTTCATATCAGGTGTATATATCCCAGGTCATGTCTAAGTTCCTACTAACAGCTGCTACTTGGCCACCCCTTGCCTTGAGTCTATGGGAGTACAGATCAGCAGCACAGACCACACTGGAGAGTCAGGCTCAATCTCTGGAACCAAGTTTGGGGCCATTTGAGCAGGGCATTCTGGATCCTGAGTTCCTAGCACATGGTCTATATCATGGAGGAGAGAACAGAGGTTTTAGGTAGGCACATCTTTTTGGTCCTGGAGACTTATGGTTTGTAGACAGGGTGCACATCTCAAGAAGGGCCACAGTAGGATTTCGAAGACAAGGCCAAGGCCTAGGGCCATTCTTGCCCTGGTCTAATTGTGGTACAGCTATGAGCTAGCCAGAAGGATACAGATTTCTGGCACTGATAAGCCATCGTGTCTGCTCTGGGCTGCTTACTCTTAACTAGTTCCATGAGTAGATTTTTATATTGTTTATACCACTGCTATTTTGAGTCTTTGTTACAGTAATTATAGCTGTATTCTAACTATAACCTGTCTTCAGACAATGGTTACCTGGATTTCATTGCTATACAATATTATACAAAGATCTGAATCTTCCCCCCTAAATCTTCATCCTCTTCTTTCCATGTGATATTTCCATTGGGTATTTCCTCCATAATCATGGATAATTGCCTTCTTCCACCCAGCTCCTTATGTGTATGGTGGACAGCACTTATGTGAACTCTCTTCTTAGCCTCTGCCTCTAGCCTCATTTCCTACTCATCAGGCCTGGCCCTGCTGACAACACGGCAAGGGTCCAGTCAAGCTTGATCTAAACAACAACAAAATCAGCATGTGTCTCAGCAAACAGTGGAAAAAAAGAACACAATACTTGATGTTTCCTGTGTTTAGCATCCTTTTCTCACTTTTGAAACAATTTAAACACTTAAAATATATTTTCCAGCATTTTTGTTTAGTCTATTTATGAATGAATAGACCAGTGTATATATCTATATTTAACAAACTCTTTAGTATCCATATATTTCCAATTCTAAGTGCCGGTTTTCATAAATGTTGTGGATATTATAGAATCTCAGAATGTCATACAATTCAGTCATCCTTGTGAAAATAAGTGGCACTTATTCATTTATATTTTCTCACTTAATGACTCTGGTGACCACCTCCTGAAATCTTCAGACATCCCTCTGTGAAAGTTTGTTGATCTTAAAAGAGATAAAACCTATGCCCTTGGCCTGTTTTGATGCTGAATTAGCTGAAGAAAGGGGAAGGTATTGAGCTCCTTCAAAGTGTCATGTATTGTACTATAGTCTTTGTATAAAATTTGCCATTTAATAATGAAAACCACTCACTGAGGTAAGTGCAACAGGTAGAAACTTAGACCACAAACCAGAGAGAGCAAGAAACACAAATTCTAATTCATTCATACCTAAACTTAATCTGTACTTTAGGTTCTCATTCTGTGAAGTGAAAGCAACTTAATCTCACTCATATTAAAAACGCCCAGAGTTATTAATTTTCCCCATAGGTGGCATCTAATCAGGAAGCTTGGATGAGTGTCATGGTAAGGGATGTAGTGGGGGCAACTGATCCTCAGGTTGCATCTTCCAGCCACTCTGAGACGGCCACTTCCTTTAGCCTCTAGATTCGTGCTGTCCAGTGGGACAGCCAGGAGCCACATGTGGCTTTTGACCACTTGATGTGTCCAGTCAGAACCGAGACGGGCTCTAAGTGTGAAATACACACAGAATTTCAAAGATTTAGTATCAGAGAAAAGTCTTTTATTTATAATATATCATTGATTACATGTTGAAATAAAAACATTTTGGATGTATTTGGTTAAAGAAAATACAATTATTTAAATTAATTCCACCTGTTTAGTTTAAATATACAGGTGAAACTTTTAGGTTACGTGTATGGTTGCATTTTTGCTACTGGACAAGCACTGCTCTCTGTCTCTGGCCATTTCCTTCCTCCTAACCACAAGGTTGCTTTGGTCTAGCAAAGTCATTTCCACTAGTGTTATACCCATTACTTTGCAAACTGGTGGAACTACTTTTATGAAAAAGTTAATTGAGTTTGCTCTGGACCAGTTCACACAGCATTGCATGGATATTGTTGGACACAAAATCATATTATAAGCCTATTTCAGTTTGTCTCTAAAAATTAAAGACATCGTTTTCATTTGAAGATCACCTAGAAAATTATCTTCTACAGTGATCTTCAGACTCTAGTAAACTCATTCATTATATATTTAGAACTGAAAATTTATTCTCTCTTCCTGACCACCAGGAAAACATCCATTTGTGCCACAAATGAATGAGGACTTTCCATGAATTAAAATATGTATACACACACACACGTATCCACATACATACATATATATATACAGTTGGGGATCTCTCTGAGGGGTGTACAGAAGTGATACCATTACAAGATTAGTTGCTATTTGAGCTGTTTAGCTTTCAACAGGAAAAAAATCATTCAAAGCCTCTTAAGCAGGGGCTTGTAGAAGTTTATAAAATGCTTTAAATTGCTGGGACCACCTGTCTCCAAAAGAAGCCAACATCATGATTAACAAAGTCCCTCTTTTTTTTATTGTGGTTAGAACAGGTAAGGTGAGATCTACTCTTTTAACCAATTTTTATGTGCACAATACGGAATTGTTCACTAAAGGCCCAGTGCTGCACAGTTGGTCTCTAGAGCTTATTCACCCTGCACAACTGAACCTTTATGCCCAGTCCATAGCAACTCCCTGTTCCCCTCTGTTCCTGCCCCTGGCAACCACCCTTCTACTCCCTGTTTCTGTCAGTCTATATTACGTACTTCATATAAGGGAATCATGCAGTATTTGTCCTTTTGTGACTGGCTTATTTATTTAGCATAATGCTATCAATTTTCATCCCTGTTGTTGCATATGAAGGATTTCCTTTTTTAAGGCTGAATAACATTCCACTGTACATATAGATCACATTTTCTTCCGTTTTTTAAAGTATAATTCATGGACCATGCTACCACAGTTGTCCCAATCTATTCCCCCTGCCCCCACTTCACTTCCCACACCACCTCCAACATCTTCCTGTCCACCCTGCACCCACCCAATCATGCCTCCAAATCCCTACTCCCCCTTCCCCCATTCTCCCCCCTTTCCTCTCCAGCTGACAACTGTCCAAACAATCTCCATATCTATGACTTTGTTCCTGCTGTAGTTGTGTGCCAAATCTGTTTTTGCCTATGTTTTTTAGATTCAGTTGTTGATGGTTGTAAGCCACCACCATTCTGCCACCATTCTGATGTTTGTACTCTTGATCTTCTTCCTGCCAAACAAGCCCCTTTAACATTTCACACAATAAGGGCTTGGTGATGACGAACTCCCCTAGCTCTACCTTGTCTGGGAAGCACCCTCTGCCCCTCAACTCCCAATGATAGCCTCTTTAGACAGAGCAATCTTGTTTGTAGGTCCCTGCCTTTCATCACTCTGAACCCCACCTGCGAGTCCCTTCTTGCCTGCAAAGCCTCCTTGGGCAATCAGCAGACAATCCTATGGGAACTCCCCTGTCCACAACTCTGCCTTTCCCTCACTGCTTTCAAGATTCTCTCTTTATCTTCAACCCCCACACCTTGTTTATAACACGTCCCAGTGGTCATCTCTGGGTGCAGCCCACCCAGGGCTCTCCATTCCTCCCTGACCTGCATGTCTGCTTCTGTCACCAAATTAGGGAAGCCTTCCCCATTATCCCTTCAAATAAGGTTTTAATTTCCTGCTCTTCCTCATCTCCCTCCTGAATCCTGGGACATCTCCAAGGTGGGCAGCATCCATGTTTTCTTTATTCATTTATCCATCAATGAACCTTTAGGTTGTTTCTACATCTGGGCTGTTGTGAATAATACAGAAATGAACACAGGAGTGAAAGTATCTCTTCAACATCCTGATATAAATCATTTTGGATAAATATGCAGAAGTAGGATTGTTGGATCATGTGGCATTTCTATTTTTTATTTTTTAAGAATTCACAAAAATCAAAATGGACTAAAAACTTAAGTGTGAGACCTGAAATTAAAAACTCCTAGAAGAAAATGAGGAAAGTGACATAGGTCTTGACAATGATTTCCAGGATATGACACCAAAAGCACAGATAACAACAGCAAAAATAGACAAGTGAGATTACATCAAACTAAAAAATTTCCACACAGCAAAGGAAACAAGAGAATGAAAAGGCAGCCTGCAAAATGGGATAAAATAATTGCAACTCCATGTCTGATAAGGAATTATTATCCAAAATCTATAAGAAACTCCTTCAACTCAATAGGAAAAAAAAGAACAGACACAAACAATCTAATTTTAAAAATGGGCAAAGGACTCGAATAGACAGTTTTCATAGGAAAACATGCAAATGGCTGATAGGCATATGAAAAATTAAATAAATTCACTCTTGCAGAGGACAAAACACAGAACAAGAGGCAGAGAAGGGGAGAAAACAGAACCGAAAAACTAATTTAGTTCCTCTCTCTTCTTTGGAGGAGAATCTCAGAGATTTGAAAAGGTTTAGGGAGAGCATTTTTGTCTTTATCCTTTGTGTTAAAACTTGGAAATAGGAAAAAAGAAGATAGAATCTGTTGAAGAGGCAATAACTAAGGTATTTCTCCCTGAATCTTGCTAAGACTTGCAGAAAGCAGACTCAGGTGAAGAAAAGGGATAGCTTAGGTCTTAGAGGAGGAGCTAATTAGAGACCCGAGGCTTATAGTGAATAGGCTGAGGAACAGAGACAAGACTATTTTAGCAGAGGCACCACTCTTAGTCACCGAGTAAGGAGAATGTGACTGCATTGTGATGAATTCAGGTGACAGTTATAGGTTCCAGAGTAGTTCTCTAGCTGTCAAAAAGAAAGCCAACATTTTTCACTTTTGCATAGAGCTACTATAGTTACAGATAATTGGGAACACAGTATCTATTCTCATCCTCCCACCCTCTTAGGCTCAGGAGGGACATCAGCTTGGCAGACAATGTCACAGTAAGTGTAGTTTTCTAAAGCAATAAAAACAGAGATGGCCAGAGGGCTGGTATAAAAGACATCCAAGAGAGAACTTCCAAGGTCAAAATAAGAAAAGCAAACACCAGGTTGAATGGTGGCAATCACAGGGTAGCATGCAGGAGAGAAGCCCTAATGTCCAGGAACCAATGAAATATGCAAACAAAATCAGGAGTAAGAGGTAAATGAGCAAAAGACAATATTCATTTAGCAAATATAAAACAAATAACTATGTGTCAGGCAAAATCATAGATGCTGAGGACACAATAATGAATAGCACACGGTACTTGTGTTCAAGGAGCTGACAGTCTAGTTGAGAAGGTGACAAATAAATAAGCCATTACACAGAGTGGTAAGAGGCAGGTCATGGAAGAGGCAGGGGGAGAGCAGAGGAGAACAGCCTAGCAAGCCAAGGGCAGCACATGCCAGGCATCAGGATCAGGTAACAACACAAGGAAATACAAAGAAGTAGAAAACATGAAAGTGAGAGCTGAAGGTAGAGAGGGGTAAAATGCATGCCACGTTGAGGGGTTTGGACTTCATCCTGGTGGCAAAAGAAAGCATTGGAAGTATTTGCTTTTCAGCAACACTGAAATACAGACAATAGACTTCTGGGAGGTGAAGCTGACGCCAAGGTGACAATAGGAAGCTTTGGCAGTGATATAGGCAGGAGATATTAGCAACCAGAACTGGGGTGGTAGCAGTGGGGATGGAGATAAGCAGATGGATTCTGAGATACAGAGGTAGAATTCAGAGGATTTAATTGTATTTATTGAAGGATTGGATGCAAGATTACAGGAGCTCTTAGGATTTGAGGTTCCAGCACATTTTCTGAATAGAGACAGACTTAGCTCCATATTCTGGGGAGCTGTCAGTCAGCCTACTATGTCAAGAAAAAGTCTATGAAAACTCCTGGTTCTTTGAACAAAGCTGCTCTGTGTACAGAAGATATATCAGAGGATGTTCGGGCCTTTGCTATTCTGATTTATGACAAGAACCCCTGAAAGATGAATGACAAATGAGCAATCACATAGTCCCTTCAAAGGCAGACCAGATCCTGGCCCAGATGGAGGTGGAGCCAGATAAAAAAAAAAGCTTTCCATTTAAAAGGAAAATTTTAACCTTTGTGACAGAATGGGTGGACCTGGAGAGCATTATGCCAAGTGAATAAACCAGTCAGATGAAGGTGAATGCCATATGATTTCACTCATATGTGAAATCTAATGAACAAACTGAACAAATAAGCAAAATAGGGACAGACTCATAGGTAGAGAGCAGGATGACAGCTAAGGTGGTAGGGGAGGGGAAGGGGTGGAGGGATTGAGCAAAAAGGGGAAAGGGCTCATTGACATGGACAACACCGTGGTGATTGTGGGGGTGGAGAGGGGGTATACGGGGACTAAATGGTAACTGAAAAAATACAATAAAAAATTAAAACAAAAAAAGATCTATGATGCATCATTTTGTAATGTAATGGCCATTTTTATATTTCAAAGAGTACACATCAAGTTAAGCTTCTAAAGCCTAATAATGACAGGTAGCACAAAACTGGATGTAGCAGAGTCTAAGAAGAAAAAATGCTTGTCAACCACGGTACCAAAGTCGTAATGGGCCATATTGTATTTCATGATTAGCAAACATGAGTAACCATCTTGGAAATTGCCAGCTTACTAGAAACACACTTACTTTGGGCAGTGTCCAGTCAGGATGTCTAATCTGAGATGATAATTTTCCATTACTTTTGTAAGATAAAAACTACAGTTTTTTAAAATAACATCTATAAATTGAATATTTTATACTATGTATTTTCCCCATAAGAAAATCTATTCAATCTAATATTCAATATCACACTTAAAGATGTTGACTTTGTAAGACTTTGACTTAAATATTCTAAGAATAGTGGAGTGGAATAACTTTACAGATTTTGGAAAGCACGATTTAAATGGAAAAGAATAAGTTGGTTTTAGGAGCCATTTGGCAGTGCTCACTAATATTAACAAGCCACATAAAAATTGAGAAGCTAATGTTAATAGTATTCAAATTTGAAAATTACATTATGATATTTGATACTTTTGAAACAACTGAACTTGTTCTCTCTGAGTACTTTTGGCATGTAATTCAATCTATCCTTGTGTAAAATATTGTTTTTCTCCCCTCCAGAATTTTATCCTTCCAAGATAAATTTTTACTTTCTACTTCTTAAGATAAATACACAAAATTCATCTTCAAATAGTTTAATATATGGGTTAAAATCCAAATTATTTTTCAAATTAAATATACATTAAATTGTTTATAAGATACAATCTATAGAATATATGTGTGTGTGTATTTGAACCAACAAAAACTATTTGGATGAACTATAATATAATAATTATGTTTACATATTTTGATATGTAAAGGCATTATCTTACAAATTATAATCTTTAGGCTGTCTATGGGAGTATAACCAGTCAAAACTCTAATGGAAGGCCTCCTAAATGTTCCCTAGAGAAATTCTTACTTCTCCAAAACCTTAAATTGATACTTAAAAACAAAAGTACCCCCACGGAAGCCTCTGAGTATGCAATGATGGATAACGGGGGCTGAACCCCAGCAGTGTGTAGGGAGACGCGCCCTCCCTGCGTTCCTGAGAACTTCCCTCACCAGGGCAGGGGGAGAATCACCGCCCTGCGCTGAATGAGGTTCAGGTTTGCAATTACTGGTCAGTCGGGTGGAGAACCTTATAGGGCAAAACACTGAGTTTAGGCTTTTCATATTTAGAAGAAACTGTTCTATATCAGTAAAGCAATATAAATTTGAAGGTTATAAAAATTACTCTGATTCTGAAAAAACAAATATTTACTATGATGCAGAAACATTAAAAAAATTGCTGAGGCAATGAATTTAATAGGGCAAAAGAGGGAGACGATTGATTGTCTTAACTGATTCTTCTTTTACCTAGCTGCCTGAGTTAGAAAGTTCCATCACTGGGAGAAGTTCCAAAGAAAAGACAGGCCAAGATGTCAGAAATGAAGGCCAGTTGGGAGAAAGCTGAGGATGGGCAGGAAGCAAGTTGGAAGAAACTAACTTGGCAGTGAGCTTGCTCTGATGGGAGCAGCCAGATAGCTGAATGTCCAGATACTTTAATAAGGCCAGTGTTGATACAAGCAAATGCTAGGACAAGAAATACAAATGTAACATAAACAGCGGGGTCCATACATCAACTATTTAAAAGAAAATTAAGCAAAGGGTAATCAGTTCACAATAGGTCCTGAACTGGGTTTGGCAGTTTGGGGACAGATCCCAATCTTCCAGAAGACGTGACTGAGCGGGTTTGTTGAGGGTATGGGAACCAGCCAGGCAGACCAAAGTTTTGGAAAGAACTTTATAATAGAGAAAACTAGAGTTAGGAAATTTTTAAAAATCAGAGTCAGGAAAATTGGGATAAAGGCTCAGTTCTGTAAAATGGAAAATAGAAAAATTCTGACATGCATAAACATGCCTGCTTTAACTAACCACACCACGGCAATATAGGTGAATGAAGACAAGTTTAATACAAAGTGTCACCAGATTCTCTAATCTATTCTGAATCCCCTCTTCTCTATCATTCCCTCCATGATATTGCCAAGCCCTATAAATGAAATGTCTCAAGGAAATCTCCTATTTCCCTGCATCACTACTAATGTAATTTGCTATTCTTAGAGGTGAAGTCCCAACCCCCAATGTGACTATATTTAGAAATAGGGCCTATGTGGAGGTGATAATGGTTAAATGAGGTCATAAGAGTAGGGCCCTACTACTATAGGGCTGTTGCCCTAATAAGAAGAGAGACACTATAGATCTTACTCTCCACTACGTGAGGACACAGAGAGAAAGGGGCCACCTGCAACCCAGAAGGAGAGCTCTTATTAGACACCAACCCTGCTAGCACTTTGATCTTATAGTTCTAGTCTTCAGAACTGTGAGAAAATGAGTTTCTATTGTTTAAGCCACTCAGTCTCTGGTATTTTGTTATGGCAGCCCAAACAGACTAAGAAACAGGATAAAATCAAGACTCCTCCATAGAGAATTTAAGTCCGCTCCTTCCAGCTAATTCTGATATCTTTCTTATGCTAAATGCATTGTCCTGCTTATTCCTCTAACTGCATACCTGCCCAGCTCTCCCTCGACTCTAAATTTTATTCCCCTTTTAAGATCCTACTCTAATGTCACACTCGCTGAGAGGCAGATGACAGTCATGGGTTGACTTGTGTTCCCCTAAAGGGTATGTCCAAGTCTGGTACCTGTGAACATGATCGAATTTGAAAATAGAGTTTGAAGATGTAATCAAGTTTAAATGAGCTCATATTGGATTAGGGTCGGCCATAATCCAATGACTGGTGCCTGTATAAGAAGAGAAAAGTGTGGACACAGACATACAGGGAGAACACCATGTGACGATGGAGGTACAAACTGGAATTAGGCTGCCACCCACCGAAGAGCGCTGAGAATTGCCGGCAGTCACCAAAAGACAGGAGAGAGGCTTGAAACAGATTTTCCTTCTGAGTCCCCAAGAAAGAACTAACCCTATAGACATTTTGATTTCAGAATTCCAGCCTCCAGAACAGTGAAAGAGTAAGTTTTGGTTGTTTTAAGCCATCCAGTTCATGGTATATTTTTTAATGGCTAACCCTAGGAAGTTAATACAATGACCACCCAACTTCTTCCTTTCCCTAATCTCAGTGGAATAAATTGCTCCCCATATTTGTTCAACAGGACCTTGTGATTCCTTTATTCTTCAAATAAATATTTGTTGAGGGCTGACTGTGTACACCAAGCGCTGTGTAGATGTTGAGACCACAACAGTGGCCAAGGCAAACGAATATAATGATTTCATGAAATCTGGTAGAGGAGACAGACAAAAAATCCAGAAAACAGACAAAAATAGGTGTACATTGTAATAAAGGTTAAAAGCAAAATAAAGATAACGTTAAAGTGGAGAACTTAGGGTAACCAACACCTTTCTAAGGGGATGACAGTTAAAATGAGGAAGAGTTTCTTGACACAGGAAACATCAGGTTTCTGTGTGAGGAAAGCATTTAGCTCTCTGTAACTCCCAACAGACCAGACTGGGAGGGGAAGTGCTGGGGAATGGGGCTGGAGGGATAGGCAATAACCATACCTAGAGGGCTTTGTGTTCTTTTTAAATTCCTCTTGTTGCTCTGAATTGGATTGGGATGGTGGTGGCAGGAAGGGAAGCTTGAGAAGGAGACCAGAGGTTATAGCAATAGTTTAGGAGAGATAATAGTGTCTTAGATGAGGATACCGTTAATGGAAAAATGTGGATTGATTCCAGATGTGTATTGGAGCAGAAGCCGCAGGAGTTGCTGATGGAAGAGTACATAATGTTATCATGACCCTTAAATATATTATATTTAGTTTGTTGTTTATGTTTCTCTCTTCCCTCTTAGACTTGATGGTTTTGATTGTCAGAATTACCTTTCAATTCTAACATTTAGTAAAAACAAACAAACAAACAACCCCCCAAAAAAACCTTCAGTAATCATTTGCTAAGATAAAAATAATAAATCCCTTATTTTGTTTCATGTAGATGCAGTTTATGTCTATAAAATCTGGGTAAGCCAGAGGCACAACCATAAAACTCAGGTGATCCAGTTCACCATAATATCATATGATGTTTTTGAAGATGATAGTAGTCACCTTTCAAAATACTTGTGTCCAGGCCCTAAACAGATGTTTCTGTTGCAATCACAAGATATAGAAAAAATCACTTGAAATGAGATTGCTTTATTTTGAGACCGAGACTAAGTGGGTCTGAAATCATTGTAAATTTCAGTTGTTTCTTAAGTACTTTCCTTTTCCCACCAGGGATGGTTTGTATTACAGAGACTTTAATTCAGCTTCTCTTTGGGTGGTCTTGTCTGGAGGGGGTTCTTCACGGTTGCTAGTTCATCATGCTGGTACCGCCTCCTCATTAAAGCAGAGTATGTGTTACAGGTCAGCAGTCACATGATCTGCAGCAAGTCCGCAGCTAGGGAGCACAAAACCATGTGAACTAATCAACATCTCTTCCATTTGGCACAGTGTGCCCATGATCTCTTATGATCAAGACTGGCCAAGACTGTGGTGCTATCGCTCTTGCATATATTCTGCATTTAGTTTTAGAATAATCTCTAGGATCTGCTGGGACTCCTCATAAACTAAAAAGATTAAGTCACTGAGTATGTAGGTGAACTATTAAAGTTGTCTCTTCCTGGTTTTGTTTCGTTTGGGGCAGAAGTCACAGCAGGCAGCTCCAGGGCCAGGTCCAGCTTGCTGCTGTACTTTTGTTTCCCAAGAAACTTGAATTGTGACAACAGGTATTTTAAAATTACAAAATTGCATCTAAACACCTGTCTCAATTTTGTGTTTCCTTTGAAAATTCAAGAAAGAAAAATGGAATCCAACAACATGGAACCTGTACATGTCCTAGCTGAGAGCTCAGTAGAAACTTCTCCTTTTGTACAGGTGGTGCTGCCAGGGCACCGCGGCCCCCACAGGCCCCACCTCACTCACTCACATCTCTTGCTTGGGGCCCGTCTGCTTTTGTGGGTGTGACCCGTGGTCTAGGATCACTGCAACCATCAGGAGCATCTGAAACCTTGGTAAGTGGGTCATGGGTGAAAGACAGGGAAGGCAGTGAAATAGCCTGAACCAGAACATGGGACGTCAAAGTTCTCAGCTTCCAAAGAGTGTGCTTCTCATGATTCCTGCTTGTCTCAAGGCAAGAAGCTGGCAATCACCTCCATCTCTAGGGAATGCCTCTTGCGGAGCTGAGTCCAGGGCACCCGCCATGCCCCAACTGGCTTAAACTCACCTTCTAGCTATTTGCTGAAAATGCACTCAGCAAGACCAAAAGATTTTCTTTGCAATCTTCACAATACAATTTAGAACACAAACAGCCAGAAACATTAGAAAAGAAATGTTTACTCACTTTCTATAGACCCTGGAGTTCCTATTTATTTGTTTGTTTCCTGAATGGACAAATAGTCATGAGTCAGAATATCAAAGCAAGAATTTTGCTGAGAAAATTTCCCATGGCAACTCCTCTAAAATGCAACTTTCAGAACCTTCTCTTACAATATTCTAAACAATTCAACCCTGGGTAATTTGGGAAAATGTATTCCAGGGTGAATGAACAAGCAGATTTCATTTTATTATAAAGGAGTACTTAGCACCCTACAATTTAGTCAAAATCTCTGAAGGAATTCAAAGTGCTGAACGAGTTACATCTCATTTCTACAACATCCAAACTAAATGGTCTCTAGTTTGATAGTTCTCAAAGTGAAATTTAAGAATTATCACCATTGCTACAAGAAGGCTTTCCTTTTTATAAGGCTAAAAATGGTGTAGCTAATGATTTCAGTAATATTTTAAATCTGACTAGAAGATGAAAAATGCCCATTCCTCTCTATTCCCATCTTTTTTCATACTTTCCCAGGACGAGAAAAGGGCAGATAGAACCAGGGCCAGGCAGACAGGAGGTGACAGCGATAGATGATTAGACAGAGAGGGAGAGGCAGAGGAAATAGGTAAAGAAAGAAGGGTAGAGGAGGGAAGGAGAGAGAAGTCAGCAGGGTAACCAGATAGGACTAGTGTTTTCTCTGGGCCTTCTAAAATCCAGAGTCAAGAAGAAACAAGAAGTACAAGCCAACAAACGCCCTTGCTCCCATGTCTGGGTTATCACAGCCGGGTTTTAAATTACCAGTTTTCTGGCTTGCCAAGTCTCAAGCAACTCTACCATTATTAGAGGTAGGCAGAGTGATTACATGGATAAATTTAGAACATGAAATACCCCAATCACCCCCTCAAATTCCATAGCCCAAACTATTAGTGTGGAACAGAATTAACTAATTTTCGTTTCACTTCTACTCTGTACCAATTAAATGTCCATTGGGGCCAATTAGACCAGTTACTTAAAGCCAGATATGAGGGCGTTACAGCGCAGAGTTTTTCCCTCATGGCACAGAAATGTCAGGACTGGCCTTCATGGAAAAGTTTAGTTTATCCAAATAATCTTTGTTCCGTGATACAGGGGGACCATTCACTGGTTGAGGATAAATACACAGCTGGATTCTCTTCCTTGGATGCCCAGATGGTTTTTCTTCTGAAACTAAAAAAGCTCAAAAGACGGGTTCTTTTCTGATACAGCTCCACGGAGAAAACTGTACACAAACCACATACTGGTCATACATACAGTGTGATATCACTGATGGCCCCACTGTGATTCAGCTTACATACAGGGTGGTCCTGAGGGCCGCGTGTGTGGTACCAAGGCTTTCCCGTGTTAACCCAGCATGGACAGCACCACTCCCAGAGAACCAAGTCACCGTGAGGGCTGGCGGCTGATGATGGGCAGTGATTCATGTTGTAAATCAAGGAACAGAGATGGAAGCATTCGCCTTCTGGAAGAGAAGCTCCTGTGCAAGCAAGTTTTGTTTCAAGTTGAGCATCAAAAAAGAGAGGATAATTGACAAATAAGAAATTAAACAGAACGTACTCCAATAATTCACAAACTATTCATAGTTACGAACCCACCTTCTATACCTTGGGGTGAAATGTTTAAGCACTCAGAATTGTATGTGTTTAAGAAAGGTATTAAAGTGCATAGACTGTATATTATATAGCCTCCTACTAGGGTGTGACACAGGACTCCATAATCAAACACATCAGTGTTTCTACAGCAAAATATGTGAGTATTTACACTAAGTGGAAAAAATAAACAACATAAATAAACTCTGTCAGCTTAGGTCTGGTGTTACCTTCAAGTGAATTAAGAAAAATACTTTCTATTTTTTTGAGCATTTTGGATTTTGGAAATGGGCAAGAATGATTGTGGGTCTGTATTCTTTCCCTCAACATAAATTATGAGTTTGGGAATAAAGATGCTGCAGACTCTACATCTGGCCCTTTTATTGCTGCTTCATTTCCAGAATTTGCTTCCAAACTTACTCTGCTCCCCTAGGAGAGGTCCTGATTGTATTACATGTTAGTGCAGCGAGTCCACACATTCATTCATTTGATATACATAACTGCTTTATTGAACACCTACTATGGGCCATTGTCACACTAAAAACAGTATAGTGTAGTGTCTCAGCTATTCTATTAAGTAAACTTCTGGAGGCTAAAACCATGGATTCCTAAATTCTAGACTTCAGAGTTTTATAAGGCTAATAAAACCAAAAAAAATGAAACATTTGTATTTATACCTACTTAAAGGATTTTGATGGTGAAATCTATTCTTAAATTAGTATTTTGAGTCATCTAAGAAAACACCATTGCTGAACAAGTTTATGTGAAATTAATCATGACCAGCAAGTAATACTTTAGAAAATGTTCTCAAATTATTTTTTTAAAAATTCATTTCATTCTTTTTATTGAGTGATAGGTTCTCTCCCCACCATTCATTTCCTCACAAGGAAATTTTTTTTATTATAAACCATCAAAAATCCGAAGGTTTTTTATTACCCAAGCAAATGAAAAATACAGCAAAAGATTTATTCTGCTACATAAGTTAAAACTTGGCTTAATTAATTTAAAAATGGAAAACTTACTATCTTGTGAGGCACAGATTTAATTTGACACACTGGAGCCAATGAGTGCTATTTAAGAATTCTTTTAATTGTTTTGTTTTTATTCCAGTGCAATGCCTCCAATATTCCATTTCTGTAGAGTGGCTGTATTTTCACCCTTAATGTTAAAGTGGTTATCCAAAGGATTTTAAACAGTCTTCCAGATTTAGAATTCCTCTCATTTGATGAAAGCAAACCAGAGAAGAGCTTAAATGAGACATTTGAAAGATGGGATCATAACACAAGATCATGTCAAAACAGCAAAAAAAAAAAAAACAAAAAACCCCACACTAGTGATATAATTTGGCACTACCAGAAGGATGTGAAAGCCAGGGCTCTGAACTTATGGAAAATCAATCCAATATTTTGTAGTTTTTGCCAATACTTTGTCTAGAACAAAAGTTTTTGGCCATTTTGGAGTATGATTTACACCTTCATAATTTTATGTGTCTTATGCCAGCAGCCTACAGGAAAAGCCAACCCATGAGTTACAAGCAAGCAGACAATCTAGGCCTTTCATTTGTCATGAGCAAATCTGATAAATCGAAGTGCTGTCTTTACATTCCTTACAAGTCTCATTAACCCAGGGAATGAATAATAGTGCAAAGCTTTGAGCCAGTTGCCAAAGCATGTATATGATTATAACATGTATATGATTATAACAATGTGATGTGTTGGACAGTGTGGAAAATAGGCCAACAGCTATGTATACTAGGGCAGAATCTTGTCACCACATAAAAATACTGAAACCGAGTGCAGTTAAACTTCAGCAGCCATATACAGCTGACACAAAAATCAGGATATGCCAATGGTACAATTTTTGGGCAGCCTGCTTAAGACAATTCAAATATTCATTGATATTTAGCTACATTGGAAAGTTAAGCTCCCATGGGAAAAAGGTCATAACATAAAAATCCCAGTCCTTAGAAAGGGCTAAAAACCTTACATTTGCTCTATCACCAATACCTGAATACATATTTGTTAAAATAATGCCTTGATTTTAAGAGTAATTCCGCTTGCATCAGATTATCCCCATATCTTACACTGTATTTTGGGTATCCTTTCCCAAATGTTAAAACATTTTAAAATTGTTCACTCAAAAATTCTGTCTGCTTTAGAAATGGTTATTTATTCAATATATTTATCATTGCTAGTCATAGCAGCACAATGCAGCAATGAGTATAAGCTCACTTTATGTTCTGTCAAGTGATAGGCTGCTAAATACATTAATGTAACACATTTAAGATATTTCATTAAATATTATGAAAATAAGTCCTTACTAAAACAACTCGGTCAGTTTCACACCCCTGTCTCCCACCCGCAGGGCATATTGTCAAAATATTGTATGTTCTGCTTTTTCCAATCTTTAAAATTGTTAATCTTAAGGAAAAACAAGTGTATATTTAAAATATCACAATGATAGGAGATATAATTACCTTCTTCACAATAAGAACACTAAAAAATAATCTAGAATTCAATTTTTAAGTGTTTAAGCATCAAATTGTAATTTTGATGTGGCAGGTTATTAGGAGAGAAAAATCAGATAAATCAGCATTGCTTCTCCATTTCAGTCCTTGAACAGACTGAGCCATTCCTGGAATTAAAACCTGCTCAGAAGTGTGATCAGAGGCCACTTGACCCTTCAGGTCTGGTGTCATATTCCTACAGATGGTGAGATATTCTTACAGATGGACCAAAATGGCCCAGGTAATTTCTTACCTGTTCACTGCTGAAATTTGTACATGTTTGGGAAGTGAACAAAATAAATGAAATAAAGAATGAATCTCTAATTTTAGTTCAATAAAATAGTTTGTGAGAATTAGCCAAATAATTTAAGCAAAAATTTGGTTTCATTTTTGCCTTAGCCAGCCACCAAAGAGCCACAGTGGAAAACAGAAGTCAGTCTTTCAGATTCAACACTGCCACGGATTTCAGAACTAGATCCCTCTGCCTGACATTTGTTACAGTCTACAGGAGAGAGATTGCTCTTGGTGTGTTTCACTTCTTCCAGCCTGCTTTCTAACTATTCTGCTTTCACACTTCATAAAAGCATGGATTGCTTTTTGTGCACTCAATACGCTGTCTGAACTACTTTTTCTTGAGCAGTATTGACATCCAGTGGAGACTCAGAATAATTACAGGTGTGTCAAAATCCCCAAGGACAGATGGATATCTGGTTTGAGATAGGTGTCACACAATTCAGCAGCAAAAATAAGTTTTCTTTACACACACAATTGAAATAGAATAAAAGGGACAACAGCTTAAATGGGAGTAAATGCATAGGAGAAAACACGAACTGGGATATGACACAAAATTGAACATCAGAATTAGAAACTTTTTCTCCATAAAAGATACATTAAGAGAATGAAAAGACAACCTATGAGATGGAATAAAATAATCAAAAATCACATATTTGACAAAGAACTTGTGTCCACAATATGTAAAGAACTCTCAAAACCCAATAGAAGATATCTCCTTTCACCCAAGATGAATAAACAAGATATGACTTTACCATTCTGACTAAATCATCAAAAATGTAATAGAAAAACTATATTTCACATGTTTTTTGAGATATTGGACATCAGACAATAAAGGACAGTGATGTAGAGAGAGAGGAGACAAACAAGCGGGTCCTATGGTTCCCCAGCTTTCTGCCTTGGGAGAGTTGAAGTGTGCATGCAGGGACGGGGAGTCTAGGCGGAGCTCAGTGAGGCTGCTGGATTGAGAAGCTGAGAGTCTGGGGAGGTGATGGCAGATTTCACAAAACAGGATCAAGGACAGAGTTCATTTTACTCTTATTCTTCATTGTATTTCCAGACACTCACGTGAGGACTAGCATATACTAAGTACTTAGATACTGGATGGATGGATGGATGGATGGATAAATGGATGAATAAATAAGTGCTACAAAAAACAGTCCTCAAGTGAGAGCAAATTTTGAAGGCAAAATTTATAGATGATATGAAGGAAGCATTCCTCCTTGCTTGGAAAAAACAGTTGATGTATATTAACTATAGAAGTCCTCATCTAATCTCTCATTAGCTTATGACTTATTTTTGTGTATACAGCAGCTACCCCTCACATGCTGTGCACCAACTCTGCTTGTGTATTTTTTATAAATTCAATGTAAAGTAGAGCTTAAGTGGGGTACTCTGGAATAAAAAACAGGTGCTGACTTTGGAAGACTTGTTTCTGAAATCCAAGAGGTGATGTGGTTCAGTGTTCTGTTTGTGTTTCTTACAAATCCCTAAGGTTGTCTCCACTGATTCAGGGCAGGGCTACACAGCAATAGCTTAGCCCAATAGAGCACATTTCTGTTGAAAGCTTCCTTGACTCTTATCTTAATATTTCTATCTTAACACATTAGCTTTTCTAAATTTCCCTAAAAAGATATGCTTCATTTAAATGGCCAGTTTTTGAATGTTGGAAACTAAATACTAAAGTTTCCAGTAATCTCTCAAAGAGATTATCATGTTAGGGCTTTGGAAAGCCCAAAGCGATCTAATAATTTCATTCTATTTCCTCCTGGGCACATTTCCATATCACATAAGCTTGGGCTACTGACACTTTTCTGTTCACCATCTTATGCAAATTGTCTGCATACATGAATGCTAGATGTCTAAAATTAATTCCAGTCTGTTCTGGGAGTGGGTATGGGGAAGTATGTTTGTAGAATATTATACACAGCAATTGGAACTTACTTTTGTATTCATATTTCTTTTATGTCTTACAAAGATATACAACTTTGAAAAAAATTGGGAATTGACAAAAAATGGTGGACTGAATCAAAGCTCCCAAGAAGTCTTTCTTTTAAAATACCTGTAGAATCATCCAAGAGAGAAGCAAACTCAGTAACTACCAAAACAAATGGAATTGAGCATATTCTTATCTGTGATGAATAGGATCAAAGCAACATTGGCAGCCAACCTGAGCTACAAACGTCGTCTTAGAAAGGACTTCTGCCAGAAGCCATATGCCCCCATCCCAGTCCTTTCCAGCATAATCTTCAACAACAGGTTGAGACAGGATTTCTTGTTTGCTCAACTTCGCCCTTTGTCTAAATTGCCCAGTAATTTTAGTAGCTCCCTATAGTGTCTCAGAGATTTAAGACTCAGCCTCTCCCCTCCATTCCAAAGTCACTTTGCTTTCTAGTCCAGTGTTTTGTACCAGGTCTCTGATCTTACCTTCACCCTGTGGCTTTGTTTGGATTTTGCCCTTGGATCTTGACTCTGGCTTCTCACTCAATTATGTCTTTTAGATCTTGCTTTTCTCCCCAATCTTTAACCCACAGGACAATCTTGACCCACTTCTATGTTGTTCTTGGAACCTCAGACCAAATCCAATGTCATGCATTCATGAAATTATGTGTATTAAAACCACAATAAGAAAACACCCTACAACAACAACAACAAAGAGAAGAGTACAGAAAATGAACTCTCAAAGAAAATGAGTAAGAGCTATTATATATCCTCCTTAAGTTGAAAAGGGGAATGGCAAGTATAGGCTTGGTTGGATTTTAGAACTATCAGGTTGATAGCAGTGGCAAAAAAGTGTAGACATCCCTATGGAAAGTCATATTAGTGGAATAATGGATAGATTCTAGGAAAATATTCAGGATCCATAACAAGAAACAAAAACATAAGTGAAGATAGATGTGGAAAGTCATAGAGCAATCTAATTAAAAGTTAACATCCATTTCTGAAGAAGAAATGTCTGTTCCTGCATAGGACAAAAATGTCAGGACACATCCTCAAGGGTTTAGGTGAGGAACATTTTTAGAATTAAAAAGAAAACTGAAGGACTTCCAGCCAAGATGGAGGTGTAGGTGGATACACTGTGCCTCCTTGCACAACCAAAATTAAAGACAACAAAGATTTAGAAACAATAAAACAACCAGAACTGATAGAAAATTGAACTGTATGGAAATCCAGCAACCATTCATCCAGACCAGTGAGTGGGGCAGAGTTGCAGCAGGAAAAAGTGGAGGTTGGCCACCAGGGTGTGCAGGCAGCGGCTGGCAGGTCCCAGGAGCACAGGCAGCGGCTAGCAGACCCCAGGCATGGGGTAGCAACAGGCAGGCCCAGTGAAACCGTGCAAGGCAGCTGGCTGACCAGGTGGTCCCACATTTGCAGATAATCCAGGCGAAGGGGAGGCAGCAGAGGGGACTGGAGTCTGAGAGAGAGAGGAGCAAGCGCCATTGTTCCCTCTCAGACCCCACCCCCACATACAGCATCACAACCCAGCAACTGGGCTGCCCCATCCTGGGGAACACATAAGGCTCCACCCCTCACTAAGTAACAGCCACAACCAGACCAAAAAAACAAAAAACAAAAAAACAAAAATGGCTCAAATGGGAGAACAGATCAAAGCCCCAGAGACAATTCATCTAAGCAACCAACAGATAGCCAACCTATCAGATGCACAGCTCAAAGCACTGATAGCTAACCTATCAGAAGCACAGTTCAAAGCACTGGTGATTAGGAAGCTCACAGAATTGGTTGATATTGGTCACAAATTAGATGAACAAATGAAAGCTATAATAAGTGAAATGAAGAAAAATGTACAGGGAACCAATAGTGATGAGAGGAAAAGTGGGACTCAAATCAATGGAGTGGACCAGAAGGAAGAAAGAAACAACCAAACAGAAAAGACAGAAACAAGAATTCAAAAAAATGAGGAGAGGCTTAGGAACCTCCAGGACATCTTTAAATGTTCCAACATCCAAATTATAAGGGTATCAGAAGGGGAAGAGGAAGAGCAACAAGTGGAAAACTTATTTGAACAAATAATAAAGGAGAACGTCCCCAATCTGGCAAAGGAAATAGACTTCCAGGAAGTCCAGAAAGCTCGGAGAGTCCCAAAGAAGTTGGACTCAAGGAGGAACACACCAAGGCACATCATAATTCCATTAGCCAAGATTAAAATGAAGGAGAGAATTCTAGAAGCAGCAAGGGATAAAGGCAGAGTCACCTACAAAGGAGTTCCCATCAGACTGTCAGCAGATTTCTCAAAAGAGACCTTGCAGGCAAAAAGAGGCTGGAAAGAAGTATTCCAAGTCATGAAAGTTAAGAACCTACATGCAAGATTGCTCCATCCAGCAAAGCTTTCATTTAGAATGGAAGGGAAGATAAAGTGCTTCTCAGATAAGGTAAAGTTAAAGGAGTTCATCATCACCAAGCTCTTATTATATGAAATGTTAAGGGGACTTATCTAAGAAAAAGAAGATAAAAAGTATGAACAGTAAAAAGACAACAAACTCACAGATATTAACAACCATACCTAAAACAAAAGCCAACTAAGCAAACACCTACAACAGGAGCAGAACCACAGAAATGGAGATCACATGGAGGGTTAGCAACAGGGGAGTGGGAGGAGGAGAGAGGGGAAAAAGGTACAGAGAATAAGTGGCATAGATGGTGGGTAGAAAATAGATAGGGGGAGGGCAAGAATAGTGTGGGAAATGTAGAAGCTAAAGAATTTATGACACATGGACATGAACTAAAGGGGGGGAATGTGGGTGGGAGGGGGTATGCAGGGTGGAGGGGAATGATGGGGGAGAAATGGGTCAACTGTAATAGAATAATCAATAAAATATATTTAAAAAAGAAAGGAAAACAAATTGGATATTGAAAACGCTTTCTATTTTCTAATCAAAATGAGTAACAGTAAAGTAACCAACATCTGGTGAAGTCTTTAAATTTTGGAAAAATTCAAAGAATTTTTTAAGATACCGAGTCTAAAAATAAGACTACAGTAAACAAAGTCCACATCAGGATGTTCTCAGACCATTCTTCTGGGACACCGAAGATGTCACAGATATCTGTTCTCTGTGGCTCTGAAGGAGCCAGAGATGATGGGGTGATGGCTTCACAGTACTGGCAGGAAAGGGCTCATTCAGGAACACTAGATCAGGCAGGCTGTAATCTCTGGTAGAGAGATACTCTTTGCTCTGCACAGTTGGGTACTCTCTCTTCAGGGAGCATTGTGGGCATAATGCAGAATTCCCAGGCCCTGAAAACGTATTATTGAATGAGAAGACAAAATGACTGCCAACAAAATTAGGGATAAGCAAATGAGAGAAATGGGACATGAATTTACTGAAGGGAGAAAAATGATGTCAATAAGTCAACGCAGTGAAATCTTGTAACCAAAGGAGGATGTACATGTACACATATAAATAAACAAGTCAAATCCTCATGTGAAATGACTTGAGATTGCTGAAAGGCAGAAATACCCAAAATGGTTAAAATTGCTCTCTAAGCTGAAGTAAAAAAAAAATACTGCATTTGATTAAATAACTTTAAATGTATGATTTTAATATTGATAGAATTTGTGGAATGTCACCTATAGTATGAGTACTACTAAAAATGTGGTATTTACTTCTCATATCTCATCTAAACATTCATCTTTAATCTTTTCATTAATTCAACAAGCATATATCCAACACTAATTGTTCTAGGCCCTACTCTAGGTTTTGGGGCACACTTGAGCTTTCAGCTCTCCTGCTGACTCCAGACATGAGGAGGGGTGCTAATTCGTTGGTTCAATGTCAAACACATCATTGCTTTTCAGCGATAGGTGAAGCTTTTATTCCGATGAGCCAAGAGGGTCAAGTTTCTTGTGGCTCTGTGACATACCTATTTTTAACTGTCTTCCTTTGAAATATCTATTGAAACTAAAGTCCATTGATAGGTAAGATGGGACTGGGGTTGACCACAATGTGGGAGGAAACCTCTGCTACGGAAAGGGCTAGTGTTGAGTCAGAGAGAAGGAAGTAAAAGACTTAGGCGAGCTACTCTATGCTTAAGGGAGAAACGTACTTTCACTTTAGATTCTTTAACTAGGATTGTTTTTTATTTTTCTTGCTCCTTCTCGCCATCTGAATGACAAGATGAGTCTAGTGGAAAAAGGCCAAGGAGGCCACTTGCCTATTTTGCATCTAGGCCACTTAGAACTGAGTACATTTTTTAAAGCATATTGTGGTTTTGTATGATACAGTCCAATTAAGGGGGTCAGGGTTTTTTACATAAAGATTGAGGTCAAAATCCTCAGTGTGACATTTCCATAAAAGTATTCTCAGCAGCAACAAAAAAAATTTCATGTTAAAATCCGTTTGTTTTTAACTGATTAAAAAAAACCCTTTTGGGGTTTTATATAATACATCAGCATATTAATGTTTCAGCAGGAAACTTTATTTAATCTTGCTTAATTCAGCATTTCTCAACCCAAATTGACCAGAGAAACTTTTTATGTGGAATGCCTATTTGCAAGTGGGAAACAGAGGGACTGCTTTAGCATAATAGAGTGACTGTAATCTGGAGCTGTTGTCACATCTCCATAGAGTAACAGTAATAATCACATCTAATATACAAGGTCTGGCAGAAGTAAGGTCTGCTAGAGTGTGGTTGGTAGGGTGATAATATGGGTGTAGCAATTTATAGTTTTAATTTGAACATTTTACCTAAAATGTCACATGGTGTGCTTGAGTGTGATGTTGTTATGCTACAGAATCACATGCTTATGATTGTGTAATAAAAGATTTAACTCAAAGCCTATTACAGTCCCTCATTTTTGGGAATGAACTAATTGATTTCATATTCATAGCAGCTGGAAGCTTTTCATAGTCAATGATAGAAATTCAAGTCAAACTATCTAAAGCAAATGAAGAAAATTTAATTGGTCTACGTACTGAAATCACAGAGATGTGGATCCAAACTCATGGAGTGACTGGACCCAGGGGCTGGACATTTTCAGAACTGACACTGTTGTCTCAGTGTTTACCTCTCCCCACAGCAGACGGGCCTTTCCCGTGCGACAGTCAACATGCCAGCAGACGGTTCCAGGCTCATGACATTGCAATGTTGAAGCCAGTTAAAAATGCTGAATAAACAGAACTAAGATACAAATTCAGTGTAAATGCATGTTCAGAGTAGGCAAAATCTATCCCCCAAAGAAAGGAAACTTACTAGAAAAATGTAGTATATGATAAAGGGTGTCTTATGTAATTTTTGACAAAATTTGGGTATTTGAGATGTCTGTCTCATATTAAACCTCAGGTTTAAAGAACCTCAGGTCTTTGTAGGACAAGAAATTTTATAAGAATAAGTAAAAAGGTAGCTCTCATATCATATAGTGTTCTAGATGATTTCATAGATATGAAGATTCTTAAAGGTGAGTAGCAGTTTTCTCAGAGAGCAGTAGGTAACAGTCTAGGCAGAGCGAAGAGTATATGAAAATTCAAGGTGTGATACAATAGCAAAACCTGACGGACAGCAAGCAGCTGCTTGGTTTATTCCTTCTTTGTTATTCTACATGGGACTTGTGGTGGCTGGGACAAAAGCAGGACAGAGTCACATTTGCCAACAGAAATAATAGAAAATGGAAAAGGAAGTGGTTTTGGTCAAAATCAGCTAGCTGCTATAGAAGGCAACCTGAAGGTCTTGGGGAACTAATGAAATAGGAAATCTGTCTTAGGTTACAGTCCAATGAGGTGAGAAGGAGAACAGGAAAGGAATCTCTGCTCCATGCTGTCATCTGGGGACCCAGGATTCTTTCAGCCTATGGCCCTGCTGTTGTCTAAAGCGATGGTTCTCAAACTCTAGTGTGCAACAGAATCACCTGGTGGGCTTGTTAATCCATAGATCACTGGGCCACACCTATTTAGTAAGTCTGGGGTGAGTGCCAACAGCCTGCATTTTTAACAGCTTCTCAGGTGATGTGCAGCTACTGGTCCAGGGACCCCACTTTGAGAACCACTGCTCAAGAGCCATTGAGGACTGCCTTGAGCACTCAGCTGGTGGCTGGGGAGGAAGACATGATTAGAGAAGACACAGCTGCTCTAAAATACCTTATTTCAGAGGTGGCAAACAACACTCCTGTTCACATTCAATTGTCAAGAACTACTAACCCCAGCCTCCCTAGATACAGGAGCTCTGGGAAATGTAGTCTAGCAATATGTCAGACAAACAAGGAAAACACAAATTTTGTGAGCACTAACAGCTGGTGTTACAGAGCACAACTAAACTAAACACTTCAAATAAAACATGAGAGGCCCTCCAATGGGCAAAAGGTGAAGATTACTGAATTATGATGCATTGAGAAAATATTGGTTTTGGGGAGGCTATAATGGGGGAAAAAGGGGAAGGGTCATCAGTAACATATATAAAGGACCCATGGACAAAGCCAAAGGCGGGTAGGACCAAGGGTGGGAGGTGAGGGGGAGGGTAGGAAGGAGTGGTGGGTGGAAAATGGAGACAACTACACTTAAACAACACTGAAAAAAATAAAGAATTTAAAAAAGGAAAAAATATTGGTTTTGTAGATTTCGATTCAGAGAATATTTTGATATTGTTATTCAGCTCTTTTATTCTTTCACTCAAAATATATGAAGATGTAGAATTCTTCTGAATGGGTTGATTAGATAGTTTATTTCATATGCTTACCCTGAAGTTTTATGTTGCCTTGTATTCTAGTTTACTTTCTCTTTAGATTGGAATTAGGTTGCATCAAATCCATTTTGGAAGTAAGCAGACTGTAAGTTAAAAAAAACACACATATGCTTAACTAAAAATTGTTTTCCATTGTCGGGGTCAGCAAATTAGTGAGCTTCATTTCAGTTCGGGAGTCATGACTCAATATTTTGCTAAAATCTTTCTTGCCATTCACTGACATAACGATAATTTGGAAGATTAAAGTAGCCTCTTGCTGCTTCTTATACAAATGAGCTGCTATCATATGCTGCACACAAATATGCTCCTCATCTGGTGCCTAGTTCACACCGCAGTGGAAGTCAAGAGGAAGTTACCTCCCAAGTTGCAAGTTGCCTTCACCTGTGGTTAATTCCTGCAGCTGCCTTTTGCTTGCTGAATTTTCTTTGCCGTACAAAGGAACAATAATTATGTCCTATTTTTAATTACGCCTCCGCTCTCGAGGGAAGAACAGAGTCTGATTATTTCCATACAGACTGAGGTTCTTCCTCCTCTCTCTGGACCTGCCATCGCTTTGCCTAGTGCTGCAGTCAAATGTGAGGCCTGCACTGGCTCATTTGAATTTTGGATTTTTCTGGGGTTGCAATTTCTTAAAATGACAACACCAAACAACAGCACTTAGTGAGCTGTAGACTTGTCAGTGCCTCTAATTAATTCACTGTCTTTTGCAAAGATACTTAGTCAGAAGTCACAAATTGCAGGAGGGCTTGTAAAATTTTATGAACATGCAATAAAAAATCCTGGGAAACTTTGGTCCAATTTCAGGCTCCTGAGATATATTTAACTTTTATGAGCAATTTAACCTCATATTAAATTAGTATAAACTGATTATAAGGAAGCATATTTTCAGGCTTAGTATTTATTCACAAACCAAGCTAATAGGGCGGTTTCAGAGAAGCCACTTCCATGTTAGATTTATAAACTAGCGAAATCAAAGGGCAGTGGGGAATCCACTACTTATGTAAATACTCAGCCCCACATTCTCATTTCCTTTCCCTTTCTAGTACCCAGTGCTTTGCAATCAGCCTTTAAGAGGCAGCCTTGTGTAATGAAAAGAGCCAAGAGCTTTGCCATCAAAAGACTCCAGGTTCAAGCACCATCTCAGCAAACTACTAGTTGTGGCCTTGTGCTGTTAACTTAATCTGCCCAAATTTCAATTTTATCATCTGGAAAATGACAGACTGTGAAAAGTGGAAAGGTATGTTTTCCACTGCATAAGAAAGGGCATAAGAAAGGGCCTTCCAGCCAAGGTGGAGGGATAGGTAGACACACTGTGCCTCCTCGCACAACCAAAATAAGGACAACAAAAATTTAGAAACAAACAAACAAAAAAACAGCCAGAACTGACAGAAAAATTGAACTGTACAGAAGTCTGATAACCAAGAAGTTAAAATAGACACATTCATCCAGAACAGTAGGAGGGGTGGAATTGGGCGGCCAGGTGGAGAGAGGTCAGGGCAAAAAAAGAAAGTGGTGGCTCATGGACCCTGGGCGCACCAGGCAGCAGCAGGTGAGCTCTGGGTGCGCAGGTGGCGGTTGGCAGACCCCGGGCGTTGAGTGGCAGTGGGCAGACCCAGCGAGGGGTGCTAGGTGGCTGGCTAACTGGCAGTCACACATTCATGCACAGATAAACCAGGCAAAACTGGGGAGCGAGACAGACCATGCAGCTGAGGGCCCCAGCACAGAAATAAAGCCTCAAAATACCGATTGAAAACAACTGTGGGGGTTGAGGTGCTGGGAGAGACTCCCAACCTCACAGGAGAGTTTGTTGGAGAGACCCACAGGGTCCTAGAACATACACAAACCCACCCACATGGGAATCAGCACCAGAAGGGTCCAGTTTGCTTGGGGGAAGCAGAGGAAGGGACTGAAATCCAACAGAGAGTGGAGAAAGTACCAATGTTCTCTCTCTGACCCTTGTCCCACATACAGCATCACAACCCAGCAACTGCATTGACCCGCCCTGGTGAACGCCTAAGGCTCTGTCCCTCTTACATAGCAGGCATAACCAGACCACCCCCCAAAAAAAATGGCCCAAACGGAATAACAGATCAAAGCTCCAGAGCAAATACAACTAAGTGACAAAGAGATAGCCAGCTTATTGGATGCATAGTTTGAAACACTGATAATCAGGATGCTCACAGAATTGGTTGATTTTGGTTGCAAATTAGATTAGAAAATGAAGGCTATGCTAAGTGAAATAAAGGAAAATGTACAGGGAACCAATACTGATGGGGAGGAAAACTGGAACTCAAATCAATGGAGTGGACCAGAAGGAAGAAGTTCATCATCACCAAGCCCTTATTATATGAAATGTTAAAGGGACTTATCTAAGAAAAAGAAGATAAAAAACATGTATAGTAAAATGACAGCAAACTCACAGTTAATAACAACCACACCTAAAACAAAAACAAAAACAAAAACAAACTAAGCAAACAACAAGAACAGGAACAGAACTGCAGAAATGGAGATCACATGGAGGGTTAGCAACAGGGGAGTGGGAGGAGGAGAGAGGCAGAAAAGGTACAGAGAATAGGTAGCATATATGGTAGGTAGAAAATAGACAGGGTGAAGGCAAGAATAGTGTGGGAAATGAAGAAGCTAAAGAACTTATAAGTATGACACATGGACATGAACCGAAGGGGGGAATGTGGATGGGACAGAGTGTGCAGGATGGAGGGGAATGAAGGGGAGGAAATGGGACAACTGTAATAGCATAATCAATAAAATATACTAAAAAATTAAAAAACGAATGTCCTACAATAGGACACAAGTTGAAAAAAAATAAAGGGCATTGGAAAGGTATGATTTACAAGTTGTAAATCTGGGTGATTGTTCCCATTGACTCAGTACTGAACCTAAGACAAACATTAAAAAGCAGGGGATGCGTGGCCTTCTTGCCTGAGCCCTGTTTCCTTTGGCCAAGTGTCTCTTAAGGCCACAGTGCCTGCCCAGCCTCCCCCGTCTGCTTCCTTTTGCATTTCCCTGAGTCAATGCTCTAAAGAGACTTTGTCCCAAACCCTGCTATCTTTTGCAGGCACACTTACCACGTGGATGCTTAGTCCTTCCCATTTTCCACAGAATCCCCGTTAGACTGGCAATGGCGTTCAAACCCTGTGTACATGGAGACTTATGCTGGCTCTCCCTCCATGGGCAGGCCAGCCTGACTGTGACATTTGTTCTATCTGATGGGCTGGTGTGATCTCAACCTTGGGCAGGTGCCATCTTTCCCTTGAGTGTAGAATGAACCTTGGTATAAAATAAACTAGTTCTCTTGCTAGTTTATTTGACCTTGAACTTAGATAAGTCACCTAACTTTCCTGAGTCCAGTTTACTTATCCATAAATAGGAGTGTTTTTATAAAAATTTAATGAGATAATAAGTATGCTAACTAAGAATTACCGAGCAGTTATTGTCTGACAGGAATTGTTCTAAGCAATTCCTAATTGAGTCTCTCAAATGTGAGAGACTCACATGTGAATCTTTCAAATCATCTTCACAATAACACCATGAGGAAAGTAAGATTATTATTCCTACTTAAAGACACAATCTCAGTGAGGACTGTGTAGTTTGCCTAAATTACACAATCAGTAATTGATGGAATTGAGACTTAACCCCAGACCACCTGGCTCCGAAGCCCAAAAGTTTATCACACATATAAGGTGCTCAACTGATTGAAGCTATAATTATCCACATGGAAGAGACACTACCACTAATCTGCTGATGGACAACACAATTTAGAAAGTACTAGGTATTGCAGAGGAGCATAAAATTCTGAATAAAAGAATTTTAGATTTGAGTCTCAGTTGCATCTTATCAGTACATGATCTTTGACAAGGTCATATCCTGTATGAACAACAAGAATACTTATCCCTCAATCACCATGTTTTTTGAGAAACAAATAAGATAGTCTCTTAAAGAATGCCTGAAGGTCATAATTGAATGTACACAGGTGTTGCTTTGAGAAGAACATTATTTCTGTCTCCCAGTCTCCTTCTGCTCTCCTTTGCAGCAATGGTACTCTGCCTTTCACATCAGGGCACTGATGTGAACACTCACAGGGAAAAAATTCTTGATGTATTTCCAATAAATGCACTATGCTTTTATAGGCATAATCTTTTATTCTTTTCTGACATGTATGAAGAGAGGGATAAGTTGATCTAAAAGACTGCCTCTATAATAGTGGAGTTTTGCACACCATTCCATTCATGTGAGCGAGCTATTTAGGGCCAAAGGAATTTTATCAGTGTGCTGGAAATTCTAAGTCATACCATGTAGGTCACCCCGAGGCAGAGGGTGGAGACTGGGCCAACCAGTATTTTTGCCAGAGAGTGTTTTGTTTTGTTTTTTGAAGTGACTATCAATGACTGCAAGTGAAATATGGGCTTAAATGTTCTCTCCCCTAACTTAAATGCTTTCAGCTTGGTCCCTATCATAGGCAGGTAAATTTGCCAACCCTACAGATTAGCAGCTTTCTGGAACTTTGAGGAAAGTTTCAGTTGCTTAGAAGAGCCCCAAAAGATTGGATACTATTTGCTGTTTTCATCCATTCACTTCTGTACTTAAAGAGAAAAGACGTCAGAATATACTCTTGAGAGGAAAAATAACAAATGTTTTTGGATCTTAATTTCCAGTCCGTTTAGTCCACCCAACCCCTACCCCTAACATACTTAGAATGTTGTGTGCACAGATTTATGCGCCAAAGATACTTAAGCGGGCTATAAACAAAGTGACTGCACAAGAGCCCCACACTCAGTGAAAACTGGAGTAACAGGTTTATACTCATGAGATAATCCAGATGACTTACGTCTCCATTAAAACCTACCTTGGCATTCAAACAGCTGTGCAAAATGAGCCCCTTGAATAGATCTCCCCTGTGTTATTTGTTTGAACAGCTGCTTTAGAATTGACCAGTATAAGATTGAGTTGATAGGCAGGAATTTGAGGGTTAAGGCTATGATGTGAACATTTCTCAGCCAAGGGAATCCCGAGGAAGGACACTAGACAGGATTGCTATTCTGAGAGACAGGTGTGTAAGTAACCACAGGGAAATGGACTCAGCAGTCACCAGCTACCACACCTGTGACCCCTGTTACTTGTTGAGCACATTAGCAAAGCATTTGACTCTACCAAGTATACAACACCAACAGGGTCTGTACTTCAATGTAAATGAGTCACACACATGTATCTTGTAGTGATCCCAGTTTCTCCAAGGGAAGTTAAGGGGCGGTAATTCAGGTGAAGAGATCACAATAAATGCTTGGGTGCAAACGCACCATCTGACTTTCTCTTGTGCTATCACACAAAGTTGGCTACTCAATCCCCTTCACGACATTTGTGGAGCCCAGAACAAAATGTTAAAGAATGTTCATATATCATATGTCAAATATTTAATAGTTAGAAACTAAGCTGCCAATCTGTTAGATAAAACTTTTTTTTTGCTACCTTGACAAACAAACCTTCAAATTAATCTGAAAGGTAAGGCTTGAACTTTGAATTTCCTGATTCCTCAAAGTTCCTTGCTAGCACCCAGCCTCTAGCCTGGAGCACCTTAACCCACCCCTCTCTCACATCCTGAGGGCCACACCTGCGAGTGTGTAGACACCACAGCTCCCTCCACAGCCCTGTGAACAGCCACCCTTTGGTGAAATCAGCCCCGGCTGGCAGCACACACTGGCAGCATAAGCCTCCTTGGGAGAATGGACCAGGCAAGAGGCCCTCACAGGCCTGGGCACTGGTTCAAAACCATCTGGGTAGGGGGTTCTGGGGTCTGCCTTATCTAGAGCACAGTCCAGGAAGGCTGGGGGACACTAAGTCTGGGTGGCACCTACCCTTGATTGCTCTGAGGGGAAGAACATGGCCAGAGGAGGGCCAGCACAGAACCTTCTGATGTGTGGAACACTTTAAAATGGGGGGTTCAAGGTAGGGGAGACTTTTGGCCCATCTACCTGTCTAAAAGCAACACTGGGTCCACCTGGGGCCAAACCACAGTACATAGTTCATATTCTCATCAGCAGCCCTGGATGATGCCATAATTCTTCATGGGTCCAGAGAATTCACAGAAGCCTGTGTGGTTTTAAACCACTCCAAGAATTTTATCTGGTCTGAAATTGAACAATTTAGAAGTAATCTAAGGTTCATGAATGATTTTGGGCTAAGTAACACACCAAAGTTTGTACGGGGTAAGTCACTTCCCAACAGCTAGTTGTCCCAGCCCAGGTGTTCCACTTTTATTGCACTTGGAATAAACACTTGTTTAGAATGGTTCAAGTTCTGGATCAGAATCAACCTTTCTTCTCAAGTGTAAGGTAGACCTTTTGCCAGAACTCCTCCCTACTTTTTATTAACCATGTGAGAAGATAGATAATGTTATCTGCATCTATAGTCTCAGTTTTCTGTTTTTCACATACACTTTCCCAGAGCCAATAATTAATGTTTATTATTTTCTTCCTCACAGTTTCAAATGCCAGGGCCTTCCTTAAAATATGCTATTAGCAAGGGTTAGCTGAATTAGTCCTAGGGAACAGGATAAAATATAGTACAATTGTTCAGTCTTCCTTTCAAAGCATTGCAGTTATCTTCATTTTAAGTTGCATTGTAGGGGAACTTTGAGGTTTTCAATCTAACCTCTTCCTCCCAGATGGTAGAAACTGAGGCACAGAAAGGTTAGGAAACCTGTGTAAGGTCACACAGCATGATTTGTGGTAGAAATAAGTCAATGCCAGTCTTGTGTGTTTGTTTTGCTAGCCCAACTCAATTACAACTTTCATTACTTACATGATTTTACTTTAGAGGGAGGAAGAGCAGTTTAGGGAAATTGGCCAGGGGAACCCTGGACTATCTGGGTGAATGGGCCACAGATCCTGGGTTTTTGCCATCTTATCATCTTTCCATTTTGTCTGTGCCTCTAATGGTGGAGGCAGGGCAGGGACACCACTGGTTCTGTTCAGACATTTGAAAACTTGAAGAAAAAAGAATAGCAGCAAACAGCCAAGAAACTAGTGCAGGCAATAGCTCACTATGACAGAATGAGATTGCTTATTGCTGAAAAAATACTCATATTTCAATGGTTTAACACACAAAAAGTTTATTTGTTCTCAGGTGCCAGTCCAGTGAGAGCATTCCTGCTTGTGGATGATCTTTAGGAACCCAAGTTCTTCCATCTTATGGGTCCATCATCCCCCAGGTTCTTTGAGATCTCTCCAGGACTCAAAACCCTCCTGCTTTCTAAAACCTTCGTTCCATATCCTCCATCAGTTCTGCTCACATTCCATTGGTAAAAACAAGTCAGGAAGCCACAGCAGGATGTGTGGTAAGTGTGAGATGCTGTCAATGACAGGGCAGCCCCTGCTGGTGGGAACTCTATAATACGGAACTGAGAGCCTGCATTTTTGGTAGAGAACCAACCAACTCTGTCACACTTAGTAGACATAATCTTTTGTAGAAAGTAAAAGGCAAAGGGACTTCAAATAGAAACCCTAATTAATGACTATGTCTTAGAGTTCCAAACTTTTCACTTATGAGTTCATACAAAAAAATCAATTAATTATTTTAGAACATGGCATATAAAAGGGAGTATCCTTGATCTTTGGCTAAGTATTGTTCTAATATAGGAACTAAAGGGAATGTTACTCCTGTGTAAGGTTGGAGCAACATATATAAAGGCTTTAGGTGGATTCCAGAAAGCAATAACACTGAAAACTACTAACATAAAAATGAACATAATAAAAATGTCCCAAATGTTCTTGAGGACATTTAGAACAATAAGACTTAAGAATATTTAGCTTTGATTTCGGCAATGATTTCTTTCTAAATTTCCATCCCTGAGTTTTATAGAAATAAAATGGTAATAGTAATCACTCTTTATAGCAAATCTTCCTATTATCTTAACCTCGTGATTTTAGTGTTAGAGAACCTGAGAGAACCATGTGAGAGAACCAGCCTGGAGGGGTTCCTCTAGCCCCAGTCAGACCCCCAGATGGCCACAGCCCTGGCCAGCATGTTGAAGGTAACAGCAAGCGGCTTCCTGAGCCAAGCCTACCCTGCAACCTACTCCCAAAGTTCTGAACCCCATCATCTGTAGGAGATGATATTTAATAGTTTTTATCTACTAAGTTTTAAGATAATTTCTTATACAACTTACAACCAATTTTTAAATATTGTTTCTCTTTCTATTTATGGTTAATGTCAGGGACAACACTACCATTTATGGGATGAACAATTTCCTTGAAACCCAATAGCTTGTGAATCAACAGATTAATTTTCAGAGCAATTATTTTAATAGATTTGGAAGTATATCGCATGCATTATTGCTAATGAGGCTATTAGCCGCGTGAAAATCTAGCATGCATATGTAACATAATCATTTAAAGAGTCTCAATATCCAGATTCTGCCAATACTCTTCTAACCCATAATCCTAGAGGTCTTAACTAAAGGATTACTAAACTTCCACCTATGCCATCACTTTCAGCATCCAGCTGTTTTGTTTTTTTTCTTTGCCAAAGGATAAGAGAAAAACAACAACAACAACAAAACCCTTCATCATATAATTTACTGTGTGCTCTACTGATGAATGCGCTCCTTTTCCTCCCTCACAGGATGGTGTGAGTGTACTCTCTTGTGTGTAAAAAGAAGCTGCTGTGGCAGATCAAATCAAAATTTGACTCCGTGAGTATGTTCTATAAAGCAAGATGGAAAGACCTGCAAATGGAGGCCTGGCAAGCTAAGGAGATGCATACACTCGGAGTCTTAACAGGCACATGTCATTGCCCTGTCACGGAGTGGGAGGGATGACTGGGGAAGCCCTGCCATGTGGAGTGAGAATTCTGGTGAATATGTGGAGGCAGGAGCAGGGAACAAATTCTCAAAGGCACCTGCAAGTGATGTCATTATGGCTGAGAAAAACATAAGGCTGCTGAAAATCAGGGAATCACAAATTCATAAATAATGAGATTAAAGGGAGCTTTTTGTATTATAATTCATTTTTTTATCTCTTCAAAGGAAAAGAGTCCCATCAGATGTTAAAATGTGAAAAGAATCATCTGAGAATCAGTAAAATCTACAATTTCCTGTCCTGGAAAACACAGGTGACAAAGCTACTGTACAAAATTCTTTCTTTGCCTCACGGCTCCATTTTCTAACCTTCTCCACCTGGTTCTGTGGCCTGGGACGCTGACTTCTGATGGAATGCTCCAGCTGGGTTCCTGGTTGGGTTTAGGTAATGGGGCAGTGACAGCAGATTCATGGAAAAGGGGGCGAGAGAGTTTGAGGATGTCTGTTTCAGTTCTCACTGCGGGGATGAGGTGGGGTGGTCACTGTAGCCTCTCCGAGGCTGCATTTCAGTCTAGTGGCTTCTCTCTCATGGCTCGGGCTCACCCCTGCTCCCCTCCTGTTCCTTCAGACCTGAGTAAGGAGCAGGGGGAGCACTGGCTTCCCCCACACCTGTGCATATACTTCACCATCTCTTGGTGATTACCTTAACCCTCCCCAGACCTTCATAAATAGATTTTCACTGAGTGTGTTACCTATTTCCTATTGTAATGTAACTAGTGCAAGTTCACGTGGTTGCTGTGAATATTAAACGAAACAAGGAATTCAATGACTTTATCCCAGAACCTCGCACATGGGGAGTATTTGAGCTGCTTTGGTTTTCTCTGATTTCAAGCATGGTAAGCTCATTCCTGTCTTTGGGCCTCTGCAGTCGCTGTTCACTCCTCCTCAATGCTTTTATCCTGGATATTTGTAGGGCTGATGGTTTCCCGACATGCAGATTCTCAGCTCAAATGTCATTACTCAGGGAATGCTGCCCTAACTACCTAATCTACTAATCTAAATTGATCCCAGTCATTTCCTATCTCATTGCCTTTCATTTTTTTCAATAGACTTTCTTTCTCTATGATATTTCCTTATTACATATTGGTTTATACCCTGTCTTTTCTGTCTAGAATGTAAGCTTGATGCATTTTCCTTTGTTTCTTTGCTCCCTCTGACTCTCAGAATGTGCCTATTGCATAGTTGGGAGATGAGGGCACAATATCTGTAAAGCAGATTCTGAGATACAACTGAGACAGACCCTGATAAAGCTGACATGAAGAGATGGTCAGCTAGCCACATTTTTTGCAGCTGGGTAGTGAGTCCTTTCTCAATGGGTGTCTGTGTGACACATCTCTGTATCTGACAACAAATATTTTTGTGTGTGGAGTGGAGTGAATAATATGTTTGTTTAAAAAATCATTGCCACAACTTTATGGTCATATCTAAATGAATCAAAGCAAAAAGAGAGAGAAATATAAGCCTTTAATCTAACTGTATAACTAGATAGCAGCTAAGTTGAGGCAGATACAATATGCAAGAATATACAAGGCATTTCCAAATAACTGAAATGCAGCCAAATGTAGCTAGAGAATAAGAAACTAAGGGGAGAGTGGAAAATGTAGAAAATCCCTTTATCTGCTGATGGAAAATAGGTAAAAGGGAATAAGAGCGAAAGTAGAGAGACTCTTATCAAGCTAAGGTGAGAGTCCAGGCAAGAGGCAATGATGGCTGGGACTATGTTGGTACGCTGAAGATGGAAAGAAATGGACAGGGTTGGGATATATTTGGGAGGCAAAGTCATAAGGCTTCTAATGAATTAAAGCTGGAAAGTGAAGGGAAAAGAAGGCTCAGGATGACTTTACTGTTTTTGGTAGATGGCTGTATCATTTCTTACGATAGGAAAGAATAATTGAGGAGCCAATTTGGGAGGAACAATCTGCTTTGGATTTGTAGTGTTTGAAGTGCCTTACTATGTACCCAAACGCATATGTCACTTGGACACCAGGCTTTCAGACTCGATAGCTCAGTAGAGATGTTGGGAGATGAAGATAAAAACAGGTATCAGCACATAGATGGTAGTTAAAAACCATGAGACTTTTCCAGAATTCACTCATCTAAATAAATGGGATTTCCTTCAGGATGCTTCCTCCCCTTAGGAAGGGTCACAGTATACTTTTTTCCTAGTGATGTTGCTCATTTGCATAACATGTAAGAACCTTGTATTTTTTATTTATAAAAAGAGAAAAGAAAAAGAAGTCAGCATTCTAAGAGTTCAACAAACTTAAACAGAAACAAATGAAAAAGCAGACTGTGTTGGAACATACCTTACCACAAACTTTCCAGACTACTGAATTCGATAAGAAGAATTGAGTAAATGAAGAGGCCATGTTGTAGGAAGAAAAGGACCCAGGTTTTGGTGTCAGGAAAACATGGGTTCAGATCATGGCTCAGCCACATAAAATTTCCTCTCTGAGGTACATTTTCCTCTAGTAGAAAGACAGCAATTTTGTAATGATTTTGATGATTTTATGTAGACTCAATATGATATACATAAGGAGCTAGTAAGAGTAGTAACATGGTAAGAATTTAATATATTTTAACTATTTAAAGACTTTTCACTTTATGAAATGAAACAAGCCATCATAAAATCAGCAGAACATATGGTTGCTTGCCTAATGCTACCAGAGTGAAAACTGTCTAGTCATTCTATAGATCATAGAGAGATTTACTCCTTCCAAGGGAAGGAAAGGGAATGAAACACAGAAAAGCTATGGGATATTTTTACCCACTTCGAGCCCCACCCCAGATCCATAAACTAGGGACATAGTAGAGCAGGCACTGGCCAAATGATTCCCTGGAGCTCTAGGCAATTAATAAGAAAAACTGCTCCCATCGAAACTTATTGTGGTGAGTTTTTTTCCCACCTTCCCAACAGTCACTAGGGCAATTCATTTGTTCTCTATTCTATAATCCAATAATTCATGTAACAGTTACAATAAGTATTGCTCCATCAAGAAAATATTCTGGTTGGATACTGATATGGGTTAAATCCCCATTTTTAAGAAACAGCCTTTGATTTTTGTCCTTGTTTTTTCCAGGGTAATTGGTTGGTAAAATCAAGACACAGGATGGAACAAAAGGAGATTTACAGTTGTGAGTACATGAAACATAAAGTTTATTCTTATATTATTATTTATTATTGTATTGATATTATTTTCCATATAAACAAGTATAACCTACTTTTGACCCACCCTGAATAATAGACACATGGCATGTTGTAGATGCCATTTCAGCTGGTCTTAAGCTACTCTTGAAGGTCTGCAATGATTTTTAATTTTACTGAAAAAACAAATGGGAACCCTATGAGTTGTAAGGCAAGTATGCTTTAGCTGGTGAGTTTAGCACAGCCAGGTCTTTGAACTTTGACTGCTCACCTGTATTAATAAAACATTTTGACCTCAGTCTCTCTGTCTCTGTCTCTCTGTGTCTCTGCCTCCCTCTATCTCTGTCTCTCTCTCCTTCCCGCTCTTGGGAGAACACTGACCTAGCATAGCTTCTCAATGAAGTTTATTATTATGCACTCAAAACTTCTCATAAATACAGACTGACAGATGTCAGAGGCAAGGGAGTTGAGGGGGCTGGTTGAAAAATGTGAAGGAATTAAAAAAAAACTCTCATGACAGACACAGTGTGGTGAATACCAGAGGGAAAGGGCAGTGGTGAGAGGGAGGGAGGAGGGGTGTAGGAGGCACAAATAGTGATGGAAGGAGACTTGACTTGGGGTGGCAAGCACAGAATACAACATACAGATGATGTATTCTAGAATTGTACACCTGAAACCCATATAATTTTATTAACCAATGTCACCCCAATAAATTCAGTTTTTAAAATGTAAAAAAAAAATTTTTAAAGACTTCACAAGTTGGCTGACTCTGGGGTTAATCAGCCTGCTGACATGTTTTGTGTGGTCTATGTGACATTTGAAAGTCTAGCCAAACTTTAAAACCTGAGAGAAGTTATATATTTAAAAAAAGAAAAAAGAAAGACAAGACCTGTAGCTTCTCTTTAAAAAATTTCTCATGTGACAAGAATTAGCTAGATATGTGCCCCCATTGTATTTCTGCACGTTGTACTATGCCTTGTTATTTCCTAAATGAAACCAGGGTTAGTTGCCTTTTATTTCACACTTGAATCTTTATGTTTGTCATAGTAAGATAACAGTCATATTAGTCTGCATTTTTAAAAATATTTCTCTTTTTTATTTATGTCAACTAACTGAGTTTCATAAGCTTTTAAGTCTGTCTTCCAATACTACATATCATTATTTATTTAGCATTTCTTGAAAAATAATAAAGTTTTTTTATTGGTGGAACATGGTCCTAAAAAGAAAACTTATTGTTAGTACTGGAAATGAAAAACAAAACAAAACAAAACACAAAAAACAGTAAATGGTTCTTGGCCAGGAATTACATAGAAATTTAAAATGGAATGTTTGATTAAACTTTGAGAATTCTTCATTATATTCTTTAGTAATATTTTATTGTGTATTATATGAAAAATTAAATAATCTAATAATATTTGCAAATTTGAGCGTTCTTTAAATTTTTAGGAATGCCTGTAACATGTTTAAATGCCTTTGGTTACAGATCCAGTTCCCTATACCTGGATTTTAAAATTCAACATTTGGTCTCATTAGAAGCAGAGCTGAACAGCAGTCACCGAGCTTGTGTGATCTCTTATACCATGTCCAGGAAAACGTTTGTTAATATAAAATCATGGCCTTAACATTTCCCTCTTATCTACCCAGGCCCACTGTTCCATTGTGCTCTTACTCCGCTTGCCTGCTCAAAGCACTTTATTAATATATCAAAGGTAAGTGAAATAAGCCATAAGGATCTCATGTCACCATGAAACTTTCTGAGAACAAAGGCATGAGTAATTTTTTCTATGGGAAACAACCTGTGAAAATGCTTCCCAAAGTAAGGAAGCTATAATTTTCATCATACCTCCCAAATTATAAAAATGACATCATCAATCAACAGTTCCCCTTAGTAAACTATTACTGGAATATGCTGTGGGAAACTATCCCATGTCACACTAGCAGCAGAAAGATTATTGAGAAAAAATAGCACATTTAGGTTTTAGAATTATAGGACCATTCAATTCTCTGTAATAAAGAGAAAATCCGTAACATGGCATCTTAAGTTCTTCATACCACAGTGCTCTCTTATCTCCCCAGACAAGTCATCCCTCCCCAAAGGCCACCTATGTCATTTGCACTACCATCACCACACACACACACACACACACACACACACACACGCACATGCACATGCACACACACGCACACCTGCCACAAAAACACAACAATAACCCCACTTCACCTGTTCTCAGGTTTTAGGTAAAAGTTATCCTTTTACCATTTTGAAAGAAACCAAAGGTATACACAAAGGATGTCTCTTCCCATTTAGAGAAATTCTTTTGAAGTATTGGAGACTGTCAAGTTAAGAATTGATTTTGACTTTTCTAATTCCTCATGGAAATCAATTGCTGATAGTTCTAGTAAGAATGCTGGATGTGTAAACTTTCTTTAGTATCTTCTATGTTCTATGCTGCTAGCCCACATTGCCTCATAGGTTCTTAGCCTGCTATGAAAGTGGGAAGAATTTTAAAGCTTGTTTAGTGCAAAATGTATGTTTTGCTACCGAATTCAAAGTAAAACAATGTATCATGCATTCATCCACACCCCTGACACTTCCTATGAAATATCCCAAAGAGTCCTCTGGGGACAGTAGCTTGAACAACCTGGTTTTACCCTTTCATGACCAGAATCCAGATCTGGCTATGTAATTTGCTTGACCTTGTACAAAATCAAAATGTGAGATCTGTTGTTCAGAAAGTAAGAAAAAATACAAAAATAGAAATTTTTCTTTAAAAAATGTTAATATTTATAAAACATAAGACTAATAGTGCCACATGTATGAGTGCCAGCACAAAATTATAAATTCCAAAAATATCATTTGGTGTCATAATTTTATGTAAGAAAATAAAAATAATGTTTTATATTATATCTTGATTGATTGTAAAAGTTTTCTGTCTTGGATTGCTGAAAATTCATTTCTTAGGTTATTCAAATTATATTTTTAGCAAGTCTATTTTCAATTGGTATAATTGAAAGTGGTATTCAGTACTCTTGGAAAATGAATTACTACAAATAACCTGATAGATTTTAATTTTAGGAAAGCTCTCTCTGCTCATGCAACTGCTACTAAGGCTGCTCAGAATATTTTATAGACTGTGACAACATTGGAATAAGTTTCAGATATATTATTTCAAAATATAAATGCTAGTACATCTAGAGCCAATGGTTCTTGTGGGAACGATGTTCCAGAAGTCAGTTTCACATAAGTGTAAATGGAAATGTATACAATAGCATTTTAATGTTTCCTTTGGCGTTTCTTATAGCTTCTGGAGTTTGTATAAGAAACCAATAGTAGCTTCATGATTTGTATATAGTTCAAAGTGCCTCTTTTTGTCTTCTATCACTGTATCTTTAATTACAAGGAATTTTTTAAATTGTCGTCTTCTTAATAATTGGTTCATCCGAAGTTTTATGTGAAAATAGTGTTGATTTCCCACAACCGTGATGATCTTTACATTTAATTTCTGTTTCTAAATCTATGGACACAGTATTTGCTTTGCAATGTTGCACAAGTTTTCAAAACCAGAAGACTGTAAAATCTTTGAAGAATTCTGGCAACTCCCTAGTACGCTTCATTGGGCTAGCCATGTGTTCTTTTGCAATATTTACTGAATAATTTATTGCCTGTCTCAGCGCTCAGGCCTGAAAGTTAATATCCATGCATGTGCCAGAGGGAGGAGAGACTGACTGGCCAAGGGAATGACAGGCAAGCCGCTCTGCCTACCCAGGCCCGGCTGCTGCCCCCTTGCGGAGCCCTCCTCTCTCCGGGGGAGCCAGGGTGTTGCAGCTCTTGCTGCTGCTTTTGCAGCTGATGCATTCGAAGACACAGTCAATGTGGACCCAGGTCCCACCCCCAGCTTCCCCGCTTGAGGCTCCCGATGTCCTGAAGTTGCTGCAATGTATGTATGCGGCAGGGAGCTTGACCAACTGCTCCGTGGACACACTGGCCTCGCCGCTCCTGTGAGCTCACTCATCGCTGGGCTGTGTAAAACCTCTCTCTGCTCATGCTGCGCATGCTCCACTGTCCCTTCGGACTTCATCTACAAAACACTGGCTCAAAGATGAAAACACTTATAAGATGGTGGCAGAAGAGCATTAAACCAGATGCAGGGCTCCATCTAAGAGCTGGACCCTGTAGAAATTCACAGGCCTCACACCCATGAAGCCACCCTGCTAGCACCATGGAAGTTGCGTTAATGTCCCTTGTGCCTGTAGGCCATCCACAATTCCCAAACCATGTTGTGCAGAAGAGGTGTTCTGTGGAAAGGGGGATAGGGGAGTGCTGCCTGCCATGTCCCCACCCTGGGGACTCCGAGCGCACATTAGCGATTTACAGGCTCTGGAAATCCTGAATTAAAGACACTTAGTTTCAGTTGATCCATTCTTTCTGAAACATGTCTGGCAAGAGAATCACACTTATATAAAACACATCTGAATATCTTGGGAAACATTAGTAGTCCATAGATAAAATTTAAAAAAGTGCCGTCCTAGGCTGTAGTTAGACTCCATTGAAAAAACCTCTAAAGGTTTTGTATTTTTTGTCGTCTAACTCAGAACAGAAATTCTATTTTAATTGCTATCTTCATAAGGATAAAAGTAAACTAAGTCTAACAAGGCTTAACATGTATAAAAATAAGAAAATGTATTTGTTTGGCAATAATAAAATTTAATTATTTTAAAATAATGTTTTATCCTAAAAGTCATATGCCAGTTATTGCTCCTCTGGAGTAAAAATTACATAATATTAGGTTCCTCTTTCCTAAAGAGGGAGTAATTTTTAATCATGCACAAGTGATTTTAGTTAAACACAGTTATACAGAGCAACTAAAAATGCATCTATAAGTGGCAGTTTCATCGAACCTATTCTTGAGGTCAAGAAAACATTTGAAAATTTTTGAAAATATAAGTCAAATTGTATCACTGCCCCTTCTTAAAATTGTCTCACTTATCTTAGGAAAAAGTCCAAGTTTCTTAAGATGGCCTATACGGCTCTACATGTTTTAAAAACACTTACTTTCCCTGGCTCATTTTCTACCACTTCTCTCTTCATTTACCATGTATTAGCCATGTTGGCTTTCATTCATTCAATCCACAAATATTTATTTAGGGACTATAAAAATATGCAAAAAGGATAAGGACCATGTCATCAATAAAACAAGGCAATATGGAATCTATCATAAAATGTTCAGTAGAGATAAATGTTATAAAGAAAAATAAAACAGGCAAGAGGTTACAGGGTGGAGAGGATACTGTTTCAGTTAGGGTGCTCAGAACAGGCCTCCCTGAGGAGGAGACTCTTGAACAGACAACGTGAGTGAAGAAAAGGAACAAGCCGTGCACAGACCCCGGGAAGAGCATAAAGGAAAGAGTTTGAAGTATGAACTGCACCTTGTGAAGGACAAGGTGATTGACTGCTGGGGATAGATGAAGGAAGGAGAGAGGCACAAGTGGTAACAGAAAGGTAGGCGGAAGCCAGGTAAGGTAGGGGAGCCAGAGGGTTGGAATTCCAATGTCCCAGGAAGCCCTTGCAAGGAGTCCCAGGATCTGATCCATGCTTAAACACTGCGCTGTGGCTCCTGCTTGCAGAACAGGCTGAGACAGTGAGAGAGTGGAGACAGAGAGAAGTCAGAAAGCATTTGTATTGTCCTAAGTGCGAGAAGGTGGGGATTTAGATTGAGACTATTATGGCAGGCCTGTTGAAGAACAGCTGTATTTGGGGATATTTTCAGTGTACATTTAATAGCATTTGCTAGAGGACTGAGTATGGATGTGAGAACAAAGGAAGAGCCACATAGTCAAGGTTTTGGGGTCTGAGCAAGTAAGTAAATGTTGGTGCTCAGATGGTGGAAGCAGGGGGAAGAAGAGCAGGTATTGAGAAAAATCAGGAGCTCTCTGTTTTGTACTCGGTGAGTTTGAGCTACCTGTCAGACATCCAGGTGAAGGCATCAGATTGACAACTGAGTGGATAAGAATGGATTTCGTGAGAAAGTAGGGAACTAAAGTTGTATATCTGAGAGTTACCAGCTGCCTTTTAGCCCCTCCAACGCCTCTGCTCTGCCTCTAGTTTTATGGGCAGCCTGTTCTCCTTCACTGAACCTCGTCTGCTTTGTCCTTCATTTCACTGGCTTCTAGTCATCTGTCAGGATTTTTACATAAATGTCACTTTCCCCTGGAGGAAGTCTTCCTGGATTCCCCAGATTAGATTAAACCTCTCTGTTTATGATCTCCTAATACCTTATAACTTTTCATCACAGTGGATCATACTCATGGGCAAATGAATATTTGTGAGAATAATAATTGTCATGCTTTAGTCTCAGTTCTATTACAACACAGATATCTATCTTCACTTTAAATGCCCAGTGCCTAGTGTAGTGTGTTATGTAGCAAGTACTCAGTACATGTTTGTGGAATTAATCAATTAATTTATTGGTTCCAGACAGACCTATTTTTTCATTACTCTTCCACCCTCCACCTTTTCTTGTTTCTTCAACATACGAAGACATAAGTTGTTACTGCCAAACACACCTGAAGGTTACTATCAAATATATATATATATATATATATATATATATATATATATATATATTTCCTATGAAGATTGGGAGAAGAGAAGCCAGATGTTCAGAACTGCATTTAGAGCCAATTTTTTTTAATGACTGATAGGATTGTTTTTGAGAAAACAAAAGTCTCCATTGATGCCAAGATATAATCAGAGAGACAGATTATTATGGTGTGTCTTTCGTACCATAAAAGTAAATTATGAAATTGGACCAATAACTATAAAAAAACCTTCTGACCAATGAAGTTTTTCTGCCTTTACATCACAGTAAATTCCAGGGAGAAAGTTCAAAGCCCTATCAAGTGATATGTAATTTACTGCCTTGCCTTAGTTCATGCGGGAGGAGAAGTGTCCAACAGCAGAACCAAGGCATTTTGAAGTGAAATCCACACTCAAATGGCTCTTTCAAAATCTGTTCTCAAATCTATCTTTTTCTAGTATCAAATTAGAAATGGATCCAGGAAAAACTCACCTTATCCGTCCAACAAAAATACAAGCCTATTTCAGGTGAGAGTGTCTGAATAATAAATTCCCCATCATTCCACTTCAATTTTCCCATATTTTGCCTGAATAAGCCTTTTATTTCCTTGGTATTTCAAATAAAGCCCTGGGGAAATCTGAAAGTATCTTACAAAGTCATGGGTCAGAGTAAAGTTTGAGTTCTATCTCTCCGTATGTATTTACTTATGATAAACTGTTAAAACACCCCAATGGAAGACTATGGCAGACATTTGTCTCTGGGGAGGACATTTCCACAAGAACTTAACCTGAAAATCCCAAAGTTCTTGTTTCCTTCTTTCTAATTTAGGACTAATACTGTCCAGCATTAATCAGCCCAAGTGACTGAAAGATGGATAATTTAAGATGAAGTAGTTATTGCTAAAGGAGATGGTGCAACCATCTCAAGTAGAAATAATTTTCACATATCACATTGCCTCAAAGTGAATGAAACAACAGCAGCAAATTTACTACCCAGACACTGGGTGGCCAGGAAACCACAATTACATGGTTTCAAATTTAACTTTTTCTAGTAGTCGTGAACTTGAAAACATAGATAGTTTACATCACCTTCTGTAATTGACAGACATTAATGAATGAATTAAAGCTGGACTGAAATTGAGTCCAGAGCCCATAAACGCCGTGTTCACTACTGTATCTCCAAGGCCTCACACAGCGCCGGGCTTTCCATACGTCTCGAGTAAATAGCTGCTATTCACACAAAGAAAAAAATGGAGAAAATAAAACTGAGGCTTGGGGGCAGTTCTAAAACCTCATACATTTTTTCAACCAGATAACTTGGATTTTAATCTCAGAATTTGTTTGTTCATTTGGGAAACTTTTAATAAGAGTTTCTAGAGACAATTCTAGAAATTGTCAGTTTCTAGAAATGATGCTTGATTTCTTGTTCAGTGCCAAAATGCTATTGTATTCGATGCTACTTTCTGCATATTTCTGACTTTATTTTATGAGAATAAAATATTACAAAAGTAATGCCAGTTCATTGTGCCAAGTGGCATTGTCACATGAAGACAAAAGTCATTAAGTTCCCTGTTCTCTCCTTCCTATCCTAACCCTTGAGGCAAGTGTTAATATTTTGGTGTAAACCCTTCCACACAGGCCTGTATTTGCTTCTCCCTGGATTGCTGCCTCTGCAGCTCAAAGCTGGAACACATACAGACCTCAGCACCCCACTTCTCCTACCCTTTTAGAGTAGGCTTAATTCCTACTCTTCCTGCAGACATCACTTCAATCATCACCTCCTCCCTGCATCTCTTGGAGACTTTCTTGACTAAGTAAATGTCTCCTTGTATTAGGAGCTGATAGCTGGTAGATTAATCAAAATCTATTCTCTCCTTCAAGTGTGGTGTGATGGTGACATTGATGGGAAATGCATTACCCAGCGGCCCACTGTGGTTAGCTATGCCTGTGTGACTGAGCTCTTTCACATGCAAGTGCAAGGGCTGTGGAGTGTGTCCTCCCAGTCCTCATTCCCACCTCTCCAACCCACCGATCTTTTTGGGGTCACAATTTCTTCTTCATAAATTGCCACCAACCGTTTGGGGTATCTTCAAAGCACTGTTTGCTTTCACCTGCTCACAGGCATACTCTCTTATTCTGGTAACCCTGATTTTCATTTGGAGGAATGTCCCTCCCTCACTCTAAATCCTGTGATTGGAGTGCCTGATTCCACCTTTTTGGCTCCAGGGAAGTGGCATATGAACTAAACCTCACCAATAAGCCCAGTCCATCTGTTTGGCAACAATCGTTAGCTCATGAATAGGCACTTTAGGAAAGTTGATACAAATAGAAGAAGCCCCAAGAGTTTTGCTGGAATTCTTGGAAAGAGGCAATCTTTTGCTGCCCCGGTTACTTGGGTGGCAGAGCATAAATACAGAGCTGCCAGTGGTTGTCTTTGCCACAGTACAGATAGAGCCTGTCTTAAGAGTATCCCAACCCAGAGGTGATGGTGCCAAAATAGTGGAGAAAGGCAGATTCTTGGGAGGTCATTTGAATACGTGATCAGCCTAAATCTCATAATACTCTTTACTTTGCAGTTGAGTGAGCCAGTACATTCCCATTTATGCTTTTGGCCAGTCTGAGTAGATTTTCTGTCTCTTGGTACTGGGAATGCTGAGTGTTATGCCTATAAGCCTATATCTCTTTGATTTTACCTTACTGAGAGCAGATATTACATTCTGTCTTATTTTAGCTTCTTCCATAAAGTTTTAAGTTACATAGGGGTAAGGATAACTTATTTTTCTTTGGTGTCTCCCAATGCTTTCACACAATACCTAGTACTTAATAAATTTTGAAAGGCTGGATGGACAAAACAGATTCTATGGCACCCCGGGGAGTGACTGAGGAAGGTGAAGACACAGTTCCTTTCCTTAAAGGAGTTTATAAATTACTATTAATTATTCCCAGATGAAGGTGTAGTCTTCCTAATTCATCAGCTCCAGCTATGAATTTGAGGAGCTATTAATTATGTGCTTCTATTGGATGATCCTACAAATATGCCTCCTATAAATGATACTGACTCCATTCACCCTTAGATTTCCCATCACTTATCTTTTGGGGGTTGGCTTGCCTGTTTAGCTGATTTCTTTCAAAATATCCTTCCAATCACATGATATTAATCCATCAGTATCAGCGAAGGGCTTCAGGGGAAGGGAGAGCAAAAGGGGAGGGAGGAGAGAAGCTGGGGGAAAGTGAAACCACATGAAATGGGCACAGTACCAAAGACATTTTTGAAGTCTCTGGTGAAACTTCTTCTGGCATCACTACATAACAATAGCACATCATTTTCATTAACTTGAACAAACAAAACCAAACGGAGATTAAAAACCAGTACAGATGTGATATAACTTCCCACTCCCAGCCGGGGCTAGGAGGCTGCGTGGAGCCACTTTCCTTCACCAGGCAGGACATGTTCTTTCGTCTGTCCCAGGACAAACAGTACATGGCACCAGAGAATGGCCACAAATGCACAGCTCTCAGCTGGGCCGTTTGCTCTCATTCTGCTCCTCCTACTGTTCTCCTTTCTGATGCCTGATATGGTCCCGGTGCTGCCTCTGCCAGCTGCCCCTTTGTCGCTGACCTTCGTGGTGCTCCCTATACCTGCAATCCTGTCTGGCTCCTTTAGTGCCAAGCAACTTCCCCCCCTTTCTCTCCTATCAAATGCTTCCTTTAGCTGAGCCTTCCAAGGCTGACCTCATTGCAAACCATGTTTGCACACCCTGAGTAGCTTTATTATTATCTCATGAATCATCTGAATTCCATTCCCATTTCCTTGGGGGGAAGCCACGTCTGCTGTGTGTTCCACGCAGCCCCACATAAAGGGATGGCACTCAACAAATAATAAATTGTGATGATAACAGTACCATGAACATACATTTCAGAAATACTTTGCAAAGAATGAATGGCTGTTGGACCTAGCCCTTGGTTCAGGGACTGAACTTGCCTGGTCACAATGGGCTGAGGTCTGAGGCTATCTCTCATGAACGTCAGTGGTTTTCCAAGCACCAGAGTAGCACATGGCTCTTTGGGGTCCCAGGGACTGGAGGATGAACACAGTAACTGAACAGCTGCAAGGAGCCTTGGAGGCATGATTTTCCTCATGAGGAATATAATAACCAGAGAGATTATATTTTTCTTAATCTTATCCAATTTAATCCTTATGATAACTGTAGACCTTAGTTATTATTTTATCCCCATTTTACAGACAGAAAACACTGAAGCGCAAAGAAAATAAATAATTTTTCCTATATTTCACAGCTAGGAGATGGTAGACCAGTTACTGAAGCCAGGCATTTTGATGCAGGGGCCCCTCCTATGATTTATTATCTAATCCAGAAAACTGGTAAAGTGAAGCAATATAAAAATGTGAAGCATTGTTTTAAAACACTCTGGAAGTGTGAGGTGTTATTGTTGTCAGAAATGAAGATGGTCTCATAAGTTTTTTGAAAATTCAGAAGTGTGCATAATACACATCAATTCTTCCCTCACGTTGTAAAAGAACATCTTTCCAGGGTGCACTCCAAGTAAGATAAACATGCTCAATGGAAGGGCATCCTATGCCCTTGGAACACACTCTACTGCCCTTACCTACCTAAAAAAAGAAAAAGGAAAGGAGAAAAGGATCTAAATACTGCATGTGATCACCCGCGTTGCATTCATCGGGCACGTGCCCCTGTAACGGGAGATCCGAGTCAGCTGCTCCTCCGTCAGCCTCCCTGGCTGCTTTCCCCCACCCCTGGTGAAAGCGGCTCACCACACTGTGTGTGACTTTCAGAGTCAGAGATTCATATTTTTCATATGCATGGCCTCTAAATGTAAGCCAGTTCTTTCATCTGGTGCCCATCAAAAGAAACTGTAACCTGCTTCTACCCTAGGGGAACACTTGGCTCTTGCTTGAATTACTGAGAGATGTTGTTATTATTCAATATGGCGCATTCCTAGGGGAATCCTTAAGGTATTTCAACTATGCAAGATGGTTACATTATTCACTGAAGCTGGACTACAACCCAAAGTTAAATGGAGGGGTAAGCCAAGGGCTGTAAGAGAGTGTGTGTGGTGCTGGCAGAGATGGGGGTACTCTATTACTAAGAAGGGGGTACGTAAAATATTTTTCAGTAGGAAGATTAATTTAGGAACAATGCCTTCTTGAGTGGGAAACTGAGCGGATCCCAGCTTTTTAAGATTCTCTTCATTCAACATCCCCTTTTATGAGAATAGCCAGTCATCAAACAGTAGTCCCCATTATGTGCATACGCTGTCCTAGACAGAAATATAGCAGTGAATAAGGCAGGCAAAGTATCTGCCTTCGACAAGGCTTAAATTCTAAGGGAAAGAGACTGAAATTAGATGCAATAAATAAATAAGGTCATTTCAACTTCTGATAAATTCTACTAATAAAATAAAATAATATATTTTATTAATTTTAAAACTCATTTTTTATGTTTCACCATTTGTGAGATCTAGAAGGATCTGCTAGTACATCTGAGTTTAATTGGCAGCATTTTTTCCTTTGTGGTATGTAAAATAATAATGCATTTTACAACTGATGAGGACTTGGATTCGATGAAAATAATACAAAATGTGGTAGACACTAGCACCTTTGCAGATTCATTTTTAATATTGATGATCATGTGATGAATTAATAACTTGACAATATCCAACACTAAATAACTAAGGCGTATCAAATGGCCTTGGCAGTAAGAAAGCACATAATGGGTAGGATGAAAGAGAAACTCATTTCAGTTTTTCATAAGTATTTTTACTTTCTTTTAGCTTAGCTTCTTTTAGTTGCTGGCATGTTCTTTCTAGCTTGTGCTAAATTTCCCTTAATTTAATTTTTTTTGAAATGCCTACACTTTATGTTACACACGTACACACACATAAAAGCAGCTACTCTAGCCAAAAGATTGCCTTTCCTTATATTTTTGCTTTTCATGTTTAAAAAGTTTCCTTTCATCTTTCAGTTTACTTTTTAAAAAAAATCTCCACCCCACTTTCTTCTTTTTCTTCACTTCGAGGAGGTGGAGGTTGCTTCCTCCAGACTTTTCTGAATACAAATCTCCCCTCCTCACGAACTTGTACACACATCTTACCTGTCTGTCGTCTCAATCTGCTTCTAATTCCCCCTTCCTCTGTGCTTTCCCTCTCGGCTACCTGTGTTTTCTGAGATCTGACACTGACCTTGCATTGCTCTGTGTACTCCCTTACAGTTTCAGGTTTCCCTTTATGACTTAACATTAAAACGTGTCAGCACATGCTGAGTTTTGGCATTTTCCTTCAATGTTTAAGTCACATTTTATTTTTGGCAACTGAAGGTATGGTTAGGGGAACCCTTTATTTCCTTCTAATGTTTCCATGTGGCTATGTCTACTCCCAGGTGTGAATGGTTTTGAAGCAACATGTCTGGCCTTCCCTTCTGCCCTCCCTCCGTCCTTACCTAGGGAGGAGAAATGCTTTGTCTAACTAGTAAATCTGTGAAAGAGAACTGAGCATGCTCAGCTCTGCCCTTCTGGCCTTCCTCCCGTCTCCCTGCAGAGTAGGTACAGCTAGTCTGTTCCTGGGGCCTCTTCTTCCCCTCAAGGAGGGAAAGGGTTCCTGTTGCACTTGTGACCCAGTGGTTTGGTATGTCCAACCGAGCATTGGGAATTTGCATAGGCGCTTTCTCAGGCTGCTTTTGCCAATCAAGCCTCACTGATGCAGCTGATGGGTTGATACAAGTCTCACACCTGTGCTTTATTTTTCTATTAACTTGGAAAAAGAGTAGATAAGACAGGGTTGATTTTTTGAGCCCCAAACCTTCCTCCCATAAAGCCAACCTATATAAGAACACAGGTGTCTTAATCAGAATGGATTTTTAAAAGTCAGAGGTGTCCAAAAATGAAATTAGCTGTCATTTCTGGAGATGTCTAACCATAGGAGAGGAGAGTTTAAGGGGAAATTGATTGTGCCTCTGAAACAAGCAACTTTTATATGTACTTTTTCTTTTAATGCTTACAACTGCCCTTGGAGTTAGATGTATTAGACTGTTCTCACAGTTGACAAAACTGGCTCAGGGAGCTTGGATAACTATTCTTAGATCCCTCATACAGTAAGAGAAACAAAGTTATTAGTAGCTTAGGCTGCCATAACAAAATACCAGACTGAGTGGCTTCAATAACAGAGATTTTATTTTCTCACCATTCGGAGGCTGGAACTCAAGGTCAAGGTTCCAGTTATCTATTGATTTCCATCGAGACCTTTCTTCCTAGAGTATGGATGTCTGTCATCTCCTTATAGCCTCCTGTGGCCTTTCCTGGGTGGGTGGGTGGGTGTGTGTGTGTGTGTGTGTGTGTGTGTGTGTGTGTGTGTGTGTGTGTGTACGCGCGCGCGCATGCGCATGAGGAAGGGAGAAAGGGAGGGGGAGAGAGAGAGAAACTGGCTTTCTGGTATCTCCTTTTATAGGACACTAACCCTCTTGGATCAGGACCCCACTGTCATGACCTCAGTTAACCTTAATTTCTTTCCTGGAGGCCTTATCTCCAAATACAGCCACATCTTTATTAATGATGCAATTTTTTCCCAAAGTGCTGTGCCAACTTACAGTCCTATCCACAGCGTGTTAATGTTCTCATTGCTCTGCACTAACAGAACTTGATTTTTAAAAATTCTTTACTAACTTGCAAGATGTTAAATGTTATTTCTGGTTTTAATGATTTCTATGATTTCTAATAGGGTATTAGAAATCTGGGGGTTAGAGCTTTAACATTTGACTCTTGGAGGAGATATAAGCATTCAGTCTACAACAAAGATCAAACCCAAGTCTACCTGATTTCAGAACTGAAGAAGAGGAAATGACTTGAAAAAAAACGAAGCAGAAATTCTAGAAATTAAAAAACACAACACTTTAGATAAGATACTTCAAGGTGCAAAAGGAGGGAGAGGGGGAATGATTCGGATAAGTCAGAAGGTTCTTCCAACTCTGCGTGCTTCTTTTTCATTGTGTAATAGGGAAGTTCAAGTTCCAGACAAACCTGCATCTCATTAAATAAATTCACATTTTCCAGTTCCAGGAGTTCAGGAAGATGTTTGTGTCAAGCCGACTGACTACGAATAACATGTTCATCTGCTGACATGATCCCCACCGATGTTCAATTCAATCTTGCCTCATTTCCTTCACTATCCAGTTTCTCTTGTAAACCTTTAGAATTTGAAAACTGTGAACGCCTCTGAGTATGCAGTGGCCTAGCATCCGTTTAGCTTCTGTCAGCAAAGCTCTCTTTCCCCTGCAAGAGTGAATGCAAAGTTTTCCCTGGCAAGAGTATTTCCCAACATTCAGTTACTATCTAGGGTGGTCTCAGAAGCCAAGGAATTAAGTTTAGGTGCCTTTTCCTATTTTTAAACCTGAATTTTCTGACAAGTATATGCTTGGTTTTGCTCTGTCCTACTCTCTGTGAATTAAAGTTTTCACTCTAAAAATCTGACTTCTAAATTTCCTTATCCAAATGGTATTTATCCTGTGTTTGCTTTTTCCAATTAAAGTGACAGTAAAGTGAGGCTATTAAGAAAATACACTTGAAGGAACCAGTTGAAACAAATGCAAAAGCTCTTCAGAAATGTCTTTTTTATCTGAGAAGGCAATAAGCTAAGAGATGATGCAGAGATAATGCATCCATTAACAAACCATTAACAAAAAAAGCTGTTGTGAAAGTAAATAAAATGGCTTAGAAATTGGGAATAAAAAGTTTCCCACAGCCTAAACAAGCCCATTACCAATTAAGTCTAAGTGTCCTCAGCCCCCCGCCCCTGAACAGATATGTGGTACTTATTAGTTGTTGTTAGCACTTTCTGGTACGAAGTCCCAATTTATTGTAGACCCCTTCAAGAGCAAGTTTCATTTCAGAGCTTTCCCCTTATTTCCTTCTGCTTTAGGTAGGCTAGACAGATCTGGAACTATCCAAGGAGTGTCTAAATTTCCACCTAAACCCTTGTTTCCCTGGACCAGATTCTGGTGAAGGTCTATATAAATCTACATGAACTGACATGAATCTAAACATACTTGGGAAGGGTGAAGTGTCTAGAGTTATCCTAGAGTTGAAAAATGTGATCAGGAGAATGTAACCCCAAATGTTCTGGAAGACCAATATTTTTTCCACAGCGTTCTTAAATATTTTAATACAGTAACATTCTGGGAATTTTTTTTTATTTTAAAAGTCCTCATTTGACTCCTATCTTGCAAAAATGAAGATTTCACTGATTACCCTCAAATCCAAATGTCTGGAGCTTCTCTGGATAGAGTGAAATGGATGGAAGGCATGTCATTCATCAACTCAATCATTCAACACATTTCTGTTTCCAGGAGGCAGAGCACGCAAGAGCATGGATTCCTTTGAAATCACACAAGTTTGGATCCTAATCCCATATCACACTGGTAGTGTCATCTCTGAGCTCTGGGATTCAGGTTCTAATTGCAATAGAATTATCTCACAATAGTTGTTTTGTTTTATTTTATTATTCTTTTTTTTATGGATGGGAAAAAAACAAGGCTCAGGAGAAACCATGCAGGATAGTCTCATGGTTTGGATTTATCTGAGTGTTGACTAAGGAATAAAATAGAAAGAAACCCTGGCTGCACAGCTCAGTTGGTTAGAGCTTTGTCCTGATACACCATGCCCAGTCAGGGCACATACAAGAATCAACCAATGGATGCATAAATAAGTGGAACAACAAATCCATGTTTCTCTCTCTCTCTCTCTCTTCCTCTCTCTCTCAAAATCAACACATAAAAATTTGAAGAATAAAATAAAAGGGAAAAAAAGACTTGCTAGAGCCCAAAGATAAAATCCAAGAAAGCATGTTAGGGCATCAGATCGCATTTGTTAGTGCAGAGGGCTCAGGTAGAATAGGGGAGCTTAGCATTTAATGTGCATAAGAATTATTTGGAGAGCTTGAGTTTTCATTTTTATAAGCATTTGGTTTTATTTTGGTTCAGGTGATTCAAGGACAATACTTTAAGAACAAATAATAATAATAATAGGAAATAAGAATGAAAACAAAGATTATGAAGGCTCTTGCATGTCAAGTTCAGTTTGGGCTTAATCCCAAAGGTAAAGAGAAAACTAAATATGTCTGCACAGGACAGTTCCACTCATTTTTAAACAGGAGGACACTGGCATGGTACCACTATGCTTCAGAGACAGTATTGTCTGAAACCTGAGCACTCAGAAGATCTGAAATTATTATTTTCTCAAATTTATGGCCAAATCTAGCTTCTGTCATTCTGTGGATAAAGCTTAACTTAATGAAGTATCTAAAACCTAATTAAAAATGCCTGAATAGATCTTTTTGCTGTGAGCACTGCGGACAGGAGACATGATTAATGTGGTGAGTTTCAAGTAAACTCTCCCCTCACAATTTTGCATTTCCCCACTTTATTTTTTTCTTATATGAAGAATTCATTTTCAAGGACAGTCAGCAATGGTCTTTTTGACCCATCTTGTTTTTTATAGCCGTTATATGTAGAGATTAAAATTCATGCTGGAGAAAAACATGAGGCATGATTAGAAGTAATGATACTGTTTCTGCAATCCACTTATGAATACCAAGCTCATGATGTAAAGTATTCCCTTGTAAAACGTTATGAAAAAATATGTCAGGAAATATATTTACATTTATTGAGCATTTAAAGAAAACAATGCATAATACTATGATATTTTGCTTCTTTGGCTATAAAACTTAAAAGTGATGGTACTTTCATTCCAACACAAGTGCCTAAAATATACCGTAATGGATTTGCACATATCATTTAAAAATCATTTTAACCCTAGTTCAATCACATAAATGCCCTACTAATCTATATGATGCTCTTTGTTAGCTTGGACCTCACTCCTCATTTCTTGATTTATTTTTTAAATAAATCCCAGAACAATGATCCTGGGTCATGTGCCTTGATCTTAAATTGATGATCATCATAGGTCAAAAGTCCACAGAAGAAAGAAAGGCAACAGTTGCTGATGAAATCACATGAGTTGATGAAATCCATAAAAAGCAGCTGCTCTTCCAGTGAAGTCAACCAAAATTTCCTTTAAAAGTAACCCCAAGTGTTTTACCCTTTGGGATTGATGGTTGCCCGGGTTTTGTGCTTTGGTACGTGTTTAAAAAGTTTTCTGTGTGGACTTAGGTAAGATTTCAGAGAAATGACCTTAATAAGGTATTGATTACCTGGGTGAAATCTGTGATTTCATCAGCAAATTCTTGACAGAACGGAAAACCTTTGTTCCTTCACTACTTGTTTATATGTTCTCTTATTTGCCTTTTATTATCAAGTTAAAATATCTTTCTTTTATTGACCTTCCCACAAACCAGTAAAAAGTGCTCTGCTACACAAGAAAGAAAAAGACACAGAGAGTAAAGCCAGATGCACAAAGATTGAGCACACACTCATAAGGCTCTTTGGTCTTATTGCTACAGAATATGCTTTTCTAAATGTTTCAGAACTACAGGATACAACCACCCACATACTGTGTCCTTAGTATTTGAGGATGATGTTTCTTTCACAGCTAAGAAGGTGAAGGACAGACCTTGAACAGTAGTTTGTCCAAACCAAAACTGAGGAGAGTTGTACAATTTGTACATTTATTTTGGGAGAATGCCCAAGTGGACTAGTGAGGTTTCACTCTACTTAATTCAACTTTAGCTCTTCTTTTCCCAGAATTTAATGTAATCTCAGTTTAAAAAAAAAAAAGCAGAGAATTCTTGTTTTCTTTGAGAAAGAGGAATATCATGGCCTTGAAACCCACCTAATTTTAGAAATACAAAATCATCCACCTACAGTATCTAGAAGAGCCTAGAGATGTATATGATGTTTCCTGCTCTTTTTTTTCTTAAAAAATGATTTAAACGTGTGGATATTTGCATCTGGGAATGCTTTTCCCACTAATCAGCCTGAAAAGACTATGAAGTTGGTATTAGCAATTTACTGGCTGACTCTGAACTGAAGTGGCATCTCACACATAATGGAACGGTCTTCTTTGATTCAAAACCTCCAAGCAGAGCTTGGAACCAGGCCAGCACATCTGCTCTATATCCCTGGAAATATCATCACCATCTAAATAGAGATGCATATTGAAACTTGAACATTTTTATAATAATTTTTTCTTCATTTCTTCTTTAGAGAATTTAAAATTGTTTCCTTGTCATTTTATTCCAGATTGCCAGACTGGAGCATTCACACAATTTAATTTTTTAAAAATACCTCTAAAGGAAATGTCAGAATAAACATCTATATATTTCCACTTGGGTTGTGCACTATGAGACCTTAAGAATTTTATAGAAAGTATTATTTTTTTAAATGCCATATCAGAAAGAAAATATGCTCCAAAGTCTAAGGAAATTCTTCTGGTTTTCTTCACACAATGGATTTTCTTTATGCTTATGTGAATCCAGGGACTCTCTCCTTTCCCTAGTTCTCAGCAGATTAAATATGTGTGCTTACCACTAAAATTTTTAAGAAGGTTTTTAAACAAAATGTTTAGATCCCTCCTACAGACCAATAGGAAAAAATAATATTAGAAAATGGGCCACCCTTGCTGGTGTGGCTCAGTGGACTGAGTGCCAGCCTGTGAACCAAAGGGTCACTGTTTCTATTCCTCATCAGGGCACATGCCTGGGTTGCTGGCCAGGTCCCCAGTAGGGGGCACCTGAGATGCAACCACACATTGATGTTTCTCTCCCTCTCTTTCTCCTTCCCCTTTCTCTAAAAGTAAATAAATAAAATCTTTAAATTTAACAAAAGGAAAATGGGCAAAACACTTGAACTGACATTTCACACAGAAAAAGGATTTCCAAATGGTCTGCAAGTATAAACACATGAAAAAGTGCCTACATTGGCTAACAGGGAAAAAAATAAACATGAATGAAAACTATAATGAAATGTCAGTGCACCCTCAGCAGTCTAAGACAGACAGTGCAAGTATTGCAATGATGTGGTACATCCCGGACTCTCACACTGCTGGGGAAAAACAGTTTGGCAGTTTTTTCAAACTGAATATCTGTGTTTCTTACCACTCAATAACTTCCTACCTAGGCATATGCCTAACAGAAATTCCTACATATGATCACTGAAAGACAGGTATGCGGATGTTCTTAGCAGTACTACTTGTAGTAATCCCCAAACGGAAACTATCCAAGTTTTCAATAGTAGAATGGATGGATAAATTGTGGGATAGTTGTAACAGTGGAGTTCTACTGGCAATGGACAATCTCAGCTGGATGCCATGATAGTAATGAACTCACAAACAATGAGCCCCATGTGATTCCATTTATATGAAGTACAAAATATTGGCAAAATAGTCTAAGACAAGATAAGTCTAGTAACTGCTTTTTAGACTTATCATGCCTTAGAGTATTTTGTCTATTTTTAAGGAGGATCATGACTAAGCAGGTACACAAGGGATGGGTAGGTGTTGGGTTTCACTATATACTGTTTTTTGGTCTAGGTGCTGCTTCAGTAATCTGTGTGCTTGTGATATGTGCACTTTTGTGAGTGTGTTATACTCCAATATATTTTGAGTGTTTTTTTTTCTATCAAGTCTTTTCCTAGGAATTTAACATGAGAAAAATCAAATTATAATACAGTTCAGATATACGGACATTTACAAGGATATTCATTGTGACACTAATTTAAATTTAAAAATAAAAAAACTCACAAGTGTTAAAAAGTATAGAATTTCTTTAAAATTGTGATACATTAACCCTGACCAGGTGGCTCAGTTGGTTGGAGCACTGCCCTGTGCAACAAAGGCTTGTGGGTTCCATTCGATGTCTCTCTCTCTGTCTCTCTAAAATCAATTTAAAAAAAAACATATCCTCGGGTGAGGATTAAATTTTTTTTAAATAAATAAAGTTGTGATACATTGAAAAATAAAATACTCTTAGCTATTTAAAATGTATTTGAAATAAATCCTTATTATACATAAAATAAAAATACTAATACATGGAAAGAGTTAGGGTGCATAAGAGTATGTTTGGTATGTTCTTGCTGTGGGTGTCAGGGCCCTGCCATGTGTGTCCCCAGAGCACTACTGACATTTGTGTTCCATGGGGAAGGTAATGCCTGGAGCTGTGAAACACACCACCCATCTCACTGTGCATGGCCATCCTTCGGGGCATCTACCAAAATGTCTTTGTTTATCTCTGAATACAGACATTTTTATTTTTAATAAAAAAGGTTACAGACATTTTAATTTTTTCTTTGTAAACTTTCTTGACTTTCCAAAATTTCTATAATGAAAATGTGTCACTTCTTTTTTAAATTAAAAAAGTTAAAATAGTACAAACCCCAGAATACTTACTTCAATAATTACATAAGAAAGCTAGAAACTGCAATTTCATTATCATCAATTATATCCATTGGTGCTTATCAAAAAGAGTGAAGGAAAATTTATTTTTTTACCCCTTAGAAGCTATGATCAAAGGCAACCTACAATAATATAATTGATATGTGGATTAAAGTAGAAACAGGAGAAGAAACTACACCTAACAAATGCGCTTTTACAAACCTCTCTCTTTTTGTGGGAACCCTTCACATTCTTCAGTGCCAGGTTTCCTTTCTAAACTCCCTGCCAAAGACCTTCTGGACCATACTCATCAAAATGAACTGCTCTCCCTTCTCCGACCTCCAGTCTCATTTTTAATTGGTAAAACGTGTGCCATACTTAGCAAATTCTGCCCAAGCTATCCCCCCAACTAGAAGGTAAGCATTTTGAGAGCAGGAAGTGCAAAGGTACATTTTTACTTCTGGGTAGCCTCTCCCCTCTCCCAATGCACCTGTCATAGTGTTTTATATCACAAACGAAAAATATTTATTAGTACTCAACAGATAAATAGTTCGTTGGTGAACCACAGTGAATCCTTCTATAGGCTCAATATGAAGGCATGGGTGTAAAGGGATGATCAGGATCAGCTCTCACCACTTTGTACAAAGGTGAATGCTTAAACATAGCAGGACCACAACAAAAGTCATTCATTTAATTACAACATGTCTGAGAGACCAGCTCTTCCCATGGGCAACAAGGGCCAAATATAGTGGGAAGGCCTCGAGAGCCTTCTGGGACTGTGGGAAGCTCATGAAGCCCCAAAATCTTACCTCCCAACCTGAAGCTGTCAGAGAAGAGAGTGGCTTCAGAGGGGGAGTGTTCATCCATAGCAACTGGATTACAGCTCTTCTTTCCGAGCCATTCTAACCAGATTAATCATCCAGGGATAGTCCTAGATAGATCAAAGCTAAATTGTCAAGTAAAGCAAGCATTCAGGGGTTAATGTCTGGGTGAAGTTACTATATTAAAAACCCTGGGCATTGTGGTTAGCAAAGGAAGGAAGCCAAGATTGAAACCACAGAGTAGAGTCCCTGTGACAAGTGACTTGCATGGGAGAAGTTTCAGGGAAATCAGCAAGGCCAGGTGTTCACTGCTCAGAATGATGACATTCACAATGGAAGCGTCACAGCAAGCTGCAGTGCTGAAACAGAGCTCCAGGAGAAGTAGGGATGGGACAGAGGCAGAGAAGGAGGGAGGTGTTTGAATGCAGGTGCAACAAGAAACCAGGCCACTGGGTCAAAAAGTTCCTGGGCCTTAAATACTGATATTCCAGTACCTTTTCTACCTTATCCACGCTTCAGCTCATCTGCTCTGTTTCTTTCAGGCTCCTTACATTTCTTTACAACCATGAGCCATGAACTTGCATGTGTCTTATGAACCCAACCACTGTGGGAAATAGAAAGCTACAGAAAGAAAAGATTTTCTAATTTCCATGGTTCAAGTTCATAATCCCTGAAACTTTCCCATGTTAAAAAAACCCCAGAATTTTGACATTATCGTGCTTGTATTTCCTCACTGAAAAAGCTGATAAACAAGAGATCCTCATGTGGTTTTTCCTTTCTTTATGGCTGTTTCATTGATCAAAGTTTAGCTTCTATTCCACTAAAAATAAAGCCAGCTGTCCTTAAAATCTTTATCGTTTGCAGCTCTGCAAGTGACCCACAGTGAACCAGTTAGTGAGTGCAGCTGGAAAACTGGAAGAGAAGGGCTGCAGGTTTATAAAAGTGTCTCCTGGACTTTAACTAGCCTCAGGCTACAATAAAATGTTAATGAAAATGCATTAGAAGGAAAAATCAGGGCAAACAATAATTAACCACATAAAACATCATTGAATTATTTAAAACCATGCCCCTTCCCTGCATCATCACACCTGCACAAGGAGAACACGTCAGATGGAAAAGATCTCATGGCATTGCCTGAAGGCCAATGTTCTAGGCAAACCACAGAGGACAACATTAGAGGACAGGATGGAACATCTGCCTGAAGTCAGACTTGAGGAAGCTATAGGAAATGTATTCCACTGGACCCTGTCTTCAAACCTATGTTCAAATGCTGGACCAGAAGTGTTTTGTGGATGGTTGGGGCAATGCGATGTCCACTAATGATGTGGTGTATGATGCTTACTTGTGAGTAAACTTAACCAGAAGAATAGGTGCCAGGTAACAATTATTCTGTTTCTTTTTTTCCCAGAAATATGCATTTCTTTGTTTATTCTCTATTTGCCACCATACTGAATGTAATCTAACTTGACATATTTTGAGACACTGATTTGTGAGATAGCTTCATTTGAAGTTAAGGAATGAAATAAAATATTTTGCAGTGCATATGAAAAATGTAAGATGCTCTTTCAAAGGTTCTCATGCCCTGGTCTGTCATGTTCAAGGGCCTTGAATTCCACGGAACTGTTCATCCCACCGAGTGAGCCTCATTTGTTTTCCTAACCACAGGAGAAGAAATCCTAAAGACAAAAAGACTGTCCCTGGGAATGCAAAGTACTGGTAAAGCAACATGGCGACATACATAATGCAAAAAACAGGTTAAATTTAGTGATGGATGAACATCAAACGATTTCTAGCTCTGTTTCAATTTAGATACTTATTCAAAGCATGTCAAAATGATACAAACCTCGTGAGCCTACATAATTGAGCTTTAAAAATTTCTTGACCAGTTTTCCCTGAAAGCATTCCCTCTCTCCATCTCTCTCTTTCTCTCTCCCCTGTTTTTGCTTTACTTTTTCTCTTTGCTTTTTTGTATAGAACCTGGAATGTAAACATGAAAACAAATATTATGAAGTTGATAAATATGGTTCTATCTGTTATACTAAAGTGGGATTCCATTTTTGTTCCCTCACTTTTCCTACACCATCATAGGAAACCGTTTTCTTCTCGTGCCACACAGGATAGGAACCCGTTGTTAGGTTGGAATCGCTCAAGACACTGGATGGATGCAGCGAGCTAAGGAGCAGGGCTTATTGGCGGGGAATAAGAGGGAAAGTGGAGCCAACCAAGGGAGGTTGGGACTCGCTCGGTTGTTCTTAGATTGGGGTTTTTAAACGCAAAAACCTGCAGTTGGGGTATTAGAGTCTGACTGGCTAGAGCTGGCTGCTGGGTGAAAGCTGCGTTCCATTATGCCAGGTAAGCCCACCCCAGACCCTAATCCTCCTGGGTAGGGTCTGCAGGCAGCTTCCCACGGTGCCATTTTCTCGCCTGGTGATTTTCATTCCTCTTAGGCCTGCCTAGATCTAACACCCATCATGCCAAAGAGTGCCATTGTCTTCTGGATATTGAGGAAATATCACCATCTTAGATATAATGTTACCTGCTTTTCAAATTTTTCTAAGTTTAATTATTTCATTCTTCCAGTACTTCAGTAATGTATTAAGAACACATATCTTTGTTCCTCTCAATAAATATAAAGGACAGAACATTTGGAATAAGTAGGACTCCCTGAGATCCCATATTTGCCACTTAGTTTCTTTAAAATGTTTCCTTCAGTAAGTCTGAAAGAATATTAACCATCTGATGCCCTTGAACAAGGGTGTCAAACTCATTTTCACCAGGGGCCACATCAGCCTCCAAGTTGCCTTCAAAGGGCCAAATGTAATTTCAGGACTGTATAAATGTAAATACTCCTTAACTAGGGGCAAGGAGCTTGGCACTGTCGCTGGGCAGAAACAAGGTGCCCGGCTGTATAAAACAAGGTGGAGGGCTGGATGCGGCCCACCAGGCTTGTGTTTGCCACCCGTGCCCTTGAAGTTAAAATAAGAAAGCAATGCTCACACCTGAAAGTTCTGAAGAAAGCTGTCAAGCCAAGTTTAATTATAAACAGAAAAGGACAGACAGAGGGGCTCAAGGATTGGCCCTAGAATCACTGTCATCAACTAGAAGACCTAGAGAAAAGCCCCAACACTATCATAATTCTGACCTTGTGTTCTCACAGATTTCCTGAGTTCTGAGACCATTACTTCATAAAATGGAATTTTAAATAAAATGTTACCTTGAGATGTTAAAAGAAAAAGGAAGAGAAAGAAAAGAAACCTAGATCTACCATGTTCATTTTGCTTTGGGAAATTCATGGACATATTTTAGAACTATTTTCATCAGAAGTACCTAAAATGTCAAGATTTTACATTTCAGAGGCTAGGTTTCCATTTCCTGGGAAACCGTCTGCGTGAACATGTCAGCCCTGGACGGTGCAGCAGACCAGTGGGTCAGAGCTCTTCCTCAGTCACACCACAAACGAGGCCTTTTTAAAAACAAATTTCTAAATTATAGTTGAAGTACAATATTGCGTTGGTTTTGGGTGTACAGCATAGTGGCCAGACATTCCAAACTTACCAAATGAAGGAAGGGATGAGGCCTCTGGCTTTGAGATGAACAGGAGCCTGGCGTCAGAGCTGAGCATTGGCACAGGAAATGGACCTCCTGGTTAAGCACAGTAAGGCCAGAGAGGCCTAGAACAAAGTTCTCAGGAAAAACAACAACAACAAAAACCCGAAACACTTATTAGAGTCAATGGGCCCAGGAAGATGAGACAAGGAGAAAACAGAACTGTAAGTATTGTCAGGAACTGACAGTAAAGACAAAAGTGCTGTAGACGAGCCACCACGTTCTCGTGGATGCCAATGGCTGATGCTGGAATAATTTGAGCAGCAAAATAGATAATGGTGAGACTGGATAATAAGCCAAAGAATAAAATAAATATCCAAAAGTCTGTACTGATATAAATAAATGTTCAATTCCATAAAAGCAGGCAAATCTTCCTTACAGAAGAAATCAAAGCAATAATTGTTGAAGACACAATCCATGGATGAATGCTAAGATTAGTGGATGAAACTTTTATAAGAAGCAGGATGTTTGAAAAGCCTCAATGTGTCTCCCCCAAACTATGTAATAATTACTGTGGTGGTTTTAATATATGTCCGCAGTTCTCTGAGACTCCTTCCTCCAGACAGTGGAGCTTAATTTCTCTGCCCATGAAAAGAGTCTAAATAGTCATGGGGGTGTGAAGTACAGCACAGGGAATATAGTCAATAATATTGCAGTAACCATGTATGGTGCCAAGTGGGTCCTGAAAATAGCCAGGGGAACACTTTGTAAGGTATTGGATTATTAACCATGACACTGTACACCTGAAGTTAACATAAAATAATATTGAATATAAACTGTAATTGAAAAATCACATTAAAAAAAAGGAGACTGAGCTTAGTGACTTGCTTCCAAAGAACAGAGTATGAAAAGAAAAAAGTAGGAACTTCACAGTGAAGAAACCTGGCAAACGACATTTAACAAAGTGATCAAGGTAATGTCACCAGTGAGGAGCCACATTGCTATTACACATCCCCAACTGAGAAAGACACTTCATCTTGTGATATTCTTACCACAAATATATCACCTAAGCCAAACCATGGGAAAACATCAGTTGTAGGAGACCATTCTGTGTGGCGTGGATCCTGTGCATCTCCGAGCGGGAGAGCTGGGCCCAGGCCACGCAGAATGGTCTCCTACAATCAGTCACACATAAACCCAGACATTTTACAGAATGTGCTTCAAAGGTATGAAGGTCATAAAAAGTAAGGAAATACTGAGAAACTGTCGCAGATTTAAAGTGACTAAGAGGACGCGTAAGTAGTAAATGCAATGTGGGATCCTGGATTGTGACTTAGACCAGAAAAAAGATGTTAGTGGGAAAACTGGTGACATTTGAATAAAGTCTGTAATTTAGTTTATAGTCTTAGCCCAATGTTAGTTTTTTAGTTTTGATAAAAGTATCATGGTTACATGAGTTGTTGATACTAGAGGAAGTTGGGTGAAGGGCATGTGGGAACTCTCTCCACTATCTGTAACTTTCCTGTAAATCAGCGCAGCCACTGTGGAAAGCAGTGTGGAGATACCTCAAAAAATGAAGAATGGATCTGCCTTTTGACACAGCAATTCCCCTTCTGGGAATTCATCTGAAAAAAAACCCAAAACACTATATTGAAAGATCATAAGCACCCCTATGTTCATTGCAGCATTATTTACAATTGCTAAAATATAGAAGCAGCCCAGGTGTCTATCAGCAGATGAGTGGATTAAACAACTATGGGTTATTTACACAATGTAAATGTGTAAATGTTTATTGGCCATAAAAAGGAAGGACATTTTACCATTTGCAACAGCAGGGATGGACCTGGAGAACATTATGCTAAGTGAAATAAGCCAGTCAGAGAAAGACAAATACTGTATGATTTCACTCATATGTGGAATCTAATGAACAAACTGAACTAACAAGCAAAACAGAGACAGACTCGTGGATAGAGAGCAGAATAGCAGCTATGGGGAAGGAGGGAAGAGGGTAGAGGGATCAAGCAGAAAGGAAAAAGGACTCATGGGTCTGTACACCAGTGTGGTGATGGCAAGGAGAGGGAGTATAAGGGGGATAAATGGTAATGAAAAAATTTCAATAAAAAATAAGTGAAATTATTCCTCAATTAAATGCATGTGTATGTAATATCAAAAAATATTAAAATAAATTTCAGAAGCCAGGATAAAAAATAAAATAATTTGTGTATAAGAAAATAAGTTAAACAAACTCAATGCTAACATTGGAGGACTTGAGGTTGAGAAACCTCAAATAGATTTTCAGGCCTTTGGTTTCTTGTTGCCAAATAGGTGATCTCAGTCTTGATTGAGCAAAGCCTGGGAAAAGTTAGGCAGTGGGCCATAAGCCTCCTGAATCCTTACGTGCATACAGATTTGAGAGAAGATGTCAATGTTCACTTCATGTAAAACTAGAATGTTCCATTACTGAGTTCATTTGTTACTCAAAAGAATGGTAAAGTAGAAAAAAAAATCACATGATTTAGAAGTAGAAAAATTGGGTTCAAATCCTAACTACTTAGTTAACTCAATCAGCCTCACTGAGCACAGTGACCTCATCTGCAAAATATAGGCAATAATAATAATATCTGTCATATTCACTTCTAAAGTTTTGGGGAATCTTAAAAGAGATTATATAAATCAAAGACTTGGCAAAATACACCAAACCTGGTCCCAGAGAGCCTTCTGCATTCTCTTAAAAGCTGAAATTATAAACTGCATACTTTAATAATTAATGTATACTACTGAAATTTTTCTATAATAAGAATATTTAATTAACTACAAAGCTTTCCTTCTCTGTGAGAGTTTTTTGTAGTGGATTTCAAGTAGGCTGGAAGGACACGCAATTCCAACTAAGTTCACTGCATTTCCTGGGGTGTTTTTCATCCCGATACCTAACAGGCAAAGTGAAAAGCACTCCTCATATCCTCACCTGTAAAATGAAAGTATTGGTAGATGATCCCCCCAAATCTTTCCAGTTCAAAAGTTTTTAGGATACCTATATTTTTCCAAAGAAGCAATAATTTAAGACAATGATTTACAAGATTACAGTTGGGGCATAGGGAAAGAAATTTATGTCACCTGTAAGCTTACCATAGTTTTAACATGTCACACAAAAAAAATAATTTGTACCGTGGACATCCTAATTATGAACACACCCTGAGGAGACCCCAAGTCTGGTAACCTTCTAAGTGTAAATAGCAGTCCCCTTCTTAGATTCTTTGAGCTCCATCATCCACAGTGGTCACCTGCTGACTGCCAATAATCTAAACAACCAATGAACCATAATAAAAATGTCACTCTGTCTGTTCCTGTCTCAGATATTGCAACTGAACTCAGTATGTACACTCAAAAATTCCATTCATGTAACTGAGTTTGTGTGTGTGTGTGTTCTTAGGCCTCTGATTTAAGGTGAAAATAAACCGCATTAATTGTTTTCAGACATGTAAATTTGCCTGACTCCAAACAGGCAAATCAAAGCAATCAACTCATTGTTTCCAACTTTGACCACTTCATAGGAAAGGAACTTATAAATCTAGTCCAAATAAATCTGTTACATATCAGTCCAGAATAATTACCCAAGCCCAGCTCGAACCTAGTTCAATTGACCAATTCTTTTATCTCTGTAATGTTTACATAAATCTTATCACAATCATCACTCAGATTTGGCTTGAGGACTGCCAAAAGAATAATTTTTTAAAGGTAAAATCTTCATGTTAAACTCCACCTTTACCAACTTTATAGTGCTAAAAAGAACCTCCAGTATGTTACTAGATGATACCTACTATTTTGTGAATGAAGCATTTAACATGTAAGGGTTTTCCTGCTCTCTCTTCTCACCATCTCAGGGGTGTGTTCCCCCAGAAATAACAGTCATAGCTACTGCCACACTTTGGCATGATACAAATAAAATAACTCGGTGTGGCATTACCAATCCATCAACACTAATGAGTGTTTTAACTCATGCAAATTGACAAGTTCGAGTAGGCATATTCCTAACCTAATCCATGTACTTCAGGGTTCAGATTTTCCAGATTTTGCGTAGGTAATAAGGCTCATATGCTGAGTACCATGTAGCATCTCCAAGGAAGTTTGAGGAAACACCCAATTAGACATGTGATTATAACTTCAGTGAAATGTGTGAATATCATACTCAGTGGGATAAGTAAAGATTATTAATAGCCCCACATCCATTCAGGAAAAGTTTTGTCCTCAAATGAATTATGAAAAATAAATTCACTTTCAAGAATTTCTTGGATTTGGGAGTTGAGGTTATTGGATTGTGGAACATCACTGAAAACAGGGAGACATCACTGGTGGCAAAAATGACAAAACTAAAGCCGTCCTACTTTGGGCACGTCATGAGAAAGGCAGAATTCCCTGCAAAAGTCAATCATAGTGGGACACATAGAAAGCAGCAGAAAAAGAGGAAGACCAAATAACAGGAAGATTGACTCCCTGAAATAAGCCATGGGCTGCTGAGAACGAGACAGTGTGGATGCCACTGGTTCACAGGGTTGCTAAGAGTTGGAGCTGACTCAGCGACATGTCACACACACAGTGGAACTAGCATGTGAGTGTAAGAAGGGAACAGAAAAAGAAAATTTCTGTTATTTTAATGTCCTCCTATTTAAAAAAAGAAGCAATTTCTCCATTTCTAAGAGTTAAAAGAATCTTTTGAGGGTTGACCTGTCTGATTGAGACCTCAGCATGCCACCTTCAAAAAGATCCTTGTAAGCAGATAGCATGTTATGTGCTTCCACTGTCGGCCCTACTGTAATTTACTGCTTCCAAACTCCATCCAGTTTCTTTTATAAAGTCCATAGCTTCAGAAGACAGTTCTGCTCAAGTCCAAAATAGCAGCCCACCTGGCTTCACTTATCCCCCTTTCATATTAAGGACAATGTAACCCAAAACCTTTATCTTCAACTTCTAAACATTTCACACAGAACATTTGGGAAATTTATTGTATTCTTAAAGAGAGTTGTCTTTTTCATTCAGCGTACCCACTACAAAAACCAGCTCAGTACCTGCCGGCCATCTGGTCTCTGTGTACCTAACAGGCCAAAATTTCCAGATTTCCTCCTTGGAGTTTGCTCTGTAGAAGACGAATCCGATTAGGTGAAAAATAATGCTGGAAGAGTTGCAAGCCATTATTCTGAGCGCAAATGACATTTTCTTTAATAAGTGTTCCCAGTCTAAATAAGCTTTGAACTTCAGATCTGCCTGGATGCTGGGGCTTGTTTGCAATAGGCCCCATGACGACACCTTTGGCTGAGACCCAGCTATTTTTAATCAGCAAAGCTGTAGTGTATGAACAGATTCAAGTGGCCCTCCTTTTTCCATGTCAGGAACTTCCAGGAACCTAACTTAGTGATTCTAGCACAGAGCAAACAAACTTTAACCAATTGAATCACTGTGTCATAACGGCTAATGCACAGGTGGCAAACACCAGGCCAGTGGGCAGAATCCGGCCCTCCACCTTGTTTTACCCAGCCTGGCACCTTGTTTCTACCCCAAGGCAGTGCTGAGCTCCTTGCCTCGAATTAAGGAGTAGTTACATTTATACAGTCCTAAAATTACATTCAGCCCTTTGAAGGCAACTTCAAGGCTGATGTGGCCCCTGGTGAAAATGAGTTTGACACCCCTGAGCTAGCATCTATCAGTAGTTTGAAATCTAACAGGGTCCTTGATAATACATATAGAAAGATGTACTTTTTGAGAATATGTGTAAGACTATAAGATAGAGACGACATACAGTGGCGACAGCCTAGGGATCTGAGTAAACCACGTAAGTAGTTTATTAACAATTGTCCTTTCTTCCAGATCACTCTCTCTCAACTCTACCTGCACATTAGAATCATCTGAGAAGCCTTTTAAAAATACAAATACCCCACTCCATACAGAAATGAAGTCAGAAAGCCTAGCAGCGGGTTTCAGACATACATTTTTTTAAAGCCCTATAGTTGGTTCAAATGTGCAACCAGGTTTGATAACAGCTGCTCTGAGCTATTCATTCATTCATTCACTCATTCATTCATTCAATTATTCAACACATGTACATGTTGAGTACCACTTATGTCCTGGGACTACTCTAGGCACTGAGGCTTCAGAAAAAAAATGCCCAGAGTGGCTGGAAAATAGTCATCAAAAGTTCCAGGGGATGTGTGACAGAGGGCAGGAGCCAGTTCCTGCAGAACCTTGGAGGACTTGGGATTTTATTCTAAGTGCAATGGAAGGCCATCTTCAGAGGAGGGGGTTAAGGAGAGGAATGACATGATCTGATTCATATTTTTAAAAGAACATTTTGGCTATGCCTTGGAGAATATCATTAAAATTAAATCAAGTCCATGGACAGACACATCACAAGTTTGAGGAGCAAGATAATGGAAACTATGAGATACTTGCTTTTATTACTGCTTTTATTACTCCCTCAGACCAGCAGAATGGGAGGCCTGCTGTTTTAAAGTCATCACTGCTCTGGGCCACCTTTGGATAAATCACTCTGGCGCCTCCCCAGTGGTGGCCTCCCAGTGTTAGGAGGAGACTGTGCATGACTTTCTCTGCTACTGGACAGAACTCACTTTGAGAACACAGCACACATTTCTCAGCTTGATTATGCATGACTGACTGTTCCCAGCTCAGGCATTCACTTAGAAACAGGAGGATAAAAAACTGAAGCAAAGACTGCTCTCAGTGGTGACACGTGTGCACCACATAGAAATATGAACTCTGCTATGGGCTGTCAAACAGGTGCAAATATTCACCACCAGGGAGAAAGCTCTGGTCTCTGACTAAGGCTTTGGACTCTTTATCCTGTTTTGGTAATAACTACAATAAAGCCCTACATCTTTCTCATAAACTATAATGTAAGCATTATCCCCACAATGTAGGTTTGTGTGTGAGTCACGACTCAAACAGGATAAGCCATGGTTGATGAGTTGAGTTAAGGAACAAACCCATTTTGTGTTGTGTTCCTAACCAGGTCACATTTAAGGGCAGTAACATCATCTTCGGAAAAGAAAAAAAGCAGAGACAACAAAACCTAAGAAACCCGAGATATACTGCTAACATCTTTTCTTTAGCATTACACATTTTCTTCAGCCAAGACTGTCCCGAAGTGTGTTGCAAGCTGAGTGATGGAAAACTCCAGCAGGGTGTCCGACTGCAGCTCATGAGCCACATGCAATCCAGGATGGCTATGAATGCGTCCCAACACAAAAGCATAAATTTACTTAAAATATTATGAGATTATCTTGTGATTATATGTCACAATGTATTTAATGTGTGGCCCAAGACAACTCTTCTTCTTCTAGTGTGGCCCAGAGACACCAAAGTGTTGGACACACGTGGAAGGCTTCTGTATGGATGGACACAAAGGCAATTAGTATAGCATTTACTTTTGGTTTTCAACATTTAGATCCACCATTTATTCATAAGTTTTAACCAACAATTGTAAAATAGGCAGAGTTTTTTATAAGCTGATGTCATTGAAGTATATGCACAAAGATAATTTTATCCCTATGAACCAGAAATAGTAACTGCTAAGCCCCTTTGCCTTTGACACCATTGTTATTACATCATTTTCAGCAATTGATGACACAAATTTTCTTGGGAAGGCAATTAATTTTCTCTTAAAGCAGAATATAAAGAAAGTGAAAATTATTTGAGATGAGGCAAACTCTGCTGCAAAGTTTTGTTAATATTAGCATACTTATTCTAGAAAATCTATGCATTGCTATCTACTGACAGATAATAATTTTGGTTAGTAATTTACTTACATTTATAACAATCATTCCAGTTGCTAAATAAAATAATCTTCAACAATGATACACAGGACCTACTCTAGGCACATGGGTATAAAACAAATGAGATAAAGTGTTTCTGCTCATCTAGTGCTCATTGAGCTTGTTGCCTGTTTTGCTGTCCCCTCACTCTGTTTCATGGCACTTGTCACCAGCCAATAGTCTTCATTTGTTTATTGTCATGATTGTCTGCTAGGCTCATGGAGGAACTGCCTTATTTAATACTGTGTTACCATCTTCAAAACAGGGCCTGGATTGTAGTGGGCTCTTCTGCAAATACCTGCTGAATAAAAGAGTGATTGAATAAAGTTGAGGTCACATACCTGATAGAAGGCAGAACTCAGATTGATCTGGGTGACTATGTAACTCACACCCGTCAATTACACTCTTCTACAATGTTCGTGAATTCTTTAATTACGATACTCCCAAATGAGGGACAGCCTACATGTTCTACATATGGTGGCATCCATTAGAATGATATAACCAAGAAAACAACGCTTTCAAATCATCTTAAATGATGCTGGAAATTGCTGATAACATAGTTCCAGAAAGGAAAAAAAAAAAAAAAAAAAGATACCAAGTTGTATATACTACATAAGAAAAATTACTGAAAGATAGATATAAAAGCAAAGACTAGAGGAAAATGCATGAAAATGTTTAGAAGAGTTCATTATGGGTGATAGGATTGTGCTTTCTTTTTACTTTTCTCTATTTCCAAATTAAGGACATATAACCACTTATGTAACCATAAAAAGTTAATTTTTAACACCTATGTAAAATTTTTAGTGAAATGTAACAGCAGAAAGGACCTGCTAGGTAGGGAGAATTTCAATAGCACAGAAATAGGGGGAGAGGTTTCCAGAAAATTCATTCAGCTGGCTCTGACTTACCAGATCAGGCAGTGGTGGGGGACAGTCTCCAAAAGCATTCTGGAGCTAGATTATAGGAAAACCTTTCATGCTGACTGAGTTAGACTTCATCTTGGGGGTAACAGAAAGCCATTGAAGGTATTTGAATTGATAGGAAAGTGCTATTGAGTGCTCAAAGCCTAAGTAATTGTAGAAAAGTAGACAGCTGGAACAAGAAGTAGAACAACTGGAACACTAATTAACCACTATATTAATTATTCCTTCTTGCTGACATGTCTACTGCTTTAGTAGTCTGTAATTACATCTTAAAGACTCACACAAGAACACATTAACTTGCCAAAAACTGCTTTGCTAACAAATTTTACCACTGCAATTTTGGCAGTGTCCCATGTGCCAATGTTTTGCAGAAGAAGACTCTGATCCTCTAAAAAGTACCACAAACAAAATATTTTTTAACTTGGTTCAATTATGCATTAGTTTTCTCTATTTTTATTTATGCTTGTGAGATAAATTTATGATAGGAAATTTGGGTACAATATAAAAATATGCTTATTGTTCCCCTAAGTATTTTTTGTGAAAATTTTTTTGTTAGATTTTATTTTAGTACTAGACATTTTCTATTTTTCTGTGTTTGGCATTTTCTCTGTTACTATAAACTTGTTCGTTTCTAACACTCTATCTGGAAGTCAATCAGTCAGGGGTATCACAGAAGGTAAAAGCAATAGACATAATCCCACTAATATAGACTTTTACAAAATTATCAGACTGAATAATCAAACTTTTACGATTTTTGTACAGATAAACAGCCCCAGAAATTTTATTTTTAGAAGATTTTATTTATTTATTTTTAGAGAGAGGGGAAGGAAGGAAGAAAGAGAAAGAGAAGGAGAGAGACATCAATGTGTGGTTGCTTTTTCTGCACCCACAACTGGGGACCTGGTCCAAAACCCAGGCGTGTGCCCTGATTAGGAATTGAACCAGTGACCTTTTGGTTTGCGGGCCAGCACTCAATCCACTGAGCCACACCAGCCAAAGCCCTATTAATTTTAAAAGTCAAGCATATAACAATTCTCCTTTCTAGGCAGGAAAAATAGTTCTAAGTTTTTCACTCCAGAAAGGAAATACATTATACACGTGCTGACCTATATATAAAAATGTCTTTCCACCTATTCTATCATGAAAACTCATGTGTGTTCTTCCCTCTCTGGTTTACATGTGAACTTTTTGTGAAACCTACTAGGGAGTTATGACTTACATCCTACAGACTTAACAACTCTAGCAGAAAGACAAAAAAAAAAGTGTACCTTTTTCCTCACGGTCCCATCAGGAATCCTAGATTCATCTTTCACAGGACTGGCTTGGGTATTCTGCCCATCTCTGAATACACCACTGAGACTGGGGCACGTAATGCTCTAACTGGCCAAAGAGAATCCTCTTTTAGCAGCCAGGTGGACGATGAGCTCCAGGCACAGAAAATAACAGGTGGAAGGAAAACAAAGACTTATAATCAAAGGAATGTGGAGTTTCTGGGCAACTATAAGGCACAACATTCAGAAAAAATTTAGAAAGGAGAGAAGTGTCAAGAGATGATGAAGTGTCAAAGTTAGCCTAAGACTGGATAATAAAGGACCTGGAAGGTCATGGTTCAGAGTTTATCCTGAAATCAAGGGGGCAGCAATCGAATGACTTAAAGCAAGGGAGTAGTGTGGTTACATATGCATCATTCTGAAAGCCGGGCGAATGATAGATTGGAGGGAGAAAGTCTACATAATTTTTTTAATTATATTTTATTGATTATGCTATTACAGTTGTCCCATTTCTCCCTCATCATTACCCTCCACCCTGCACACCCCCTCCCACCCACGTTCCCCCCTTTAGTTCATGCCCATGTGTCATAAGTTCTTTAGCTTCTACATTTCCCACACTATTCTTGCCCTCCCCCTGTCTATTTTCTACCTACCATCTATGCTACTCGTTCTATGTACCTTGTCCCCCTCTCTCCTCCTCCCACTCCCCTATTGCTAACCCTCCATGTGATCTCCATTTCTGTGTTTCTGCTCCTGTTGTAGTGGTTTGCTTAGTTGGCTTTTGTTTTAGGTCTGGTTGTTAATAGCTGTGAGTTTGCTGTCTTTTTACTGTTTATATTTTTATCTTCTTTTTCTTAGATAAGTCCCTTTAACATTTCATATAATAAGGGCTTGGTGATGATGAACTCCTTGAACTTGACCTTATCTGAGAAGCACTTTATCTTCCCTTCCATTCTAAATGACAGCTTTGCTGGATAGAGCAATCTTGGATGTAGGTCCTTGACTTGCATGACTTGGAATACTTCTTTCCAGCCCCTTCTTGCCTGGAAGGTCTCTTTTGAGAAATCCGCTAACAGTTTGATGGGAACTCCTTTGTAGGTGACTGTCTCCTTATCCCTGGCTGCTTCTAGAATTCTCTCCTTCATTTGAATCTTGGGTAATGTAATTATAATGTGCCTTGGTGTGTTCCTCCTCGGGTCCAACTTCTTTGGGACTCTCTGAGCTTCCTGGACATCCTGGAAGTCTATTTCCTTTGCCAGATTGGGGACATTCTCCTTTATTATTTGTTCAAATAAGTTTTCCACTTGTTGCTCTTCTTCTTCCCCTTCTGGTACCCCTATAATTCAGATGTTGGGATGTTTAAAGATGTCCTGGAGGTTCCTAAGCCTCTCCTCATTTTTTTTGAATTCTTGTTTCTTCCTTGTTTTTTGTTTGGTTGTTTCTTTCTTCCTTCTGGTCTACTCCATTGATTTGAGTCCCAGTTTTCCTCCCATCTCTGTTGGTTCCCCATGCATCTTTCTTCATTTCACTTATTGTAGCCTTCATTTTTTCATCTAATTTGTGAGCAAAATCAACCAATTCTGTAAGCATCCTGATCACCAGGGTTTTGAATTGTGCA